>CBVK0101468157.1:0-21941 GCA_900067695.1 Picea abies | reverse complement strand
ACCTAGCACACAAGAGGGTGCTCAAACCTTAGAAAACTAGCGCCCAAGAGAGATGTGCACTTTTCTCAAGAAGGTGTACTTGCTGAAATTTCCAAACTCACATGAAAGATATGATTCAACAATGGGGTATCTACCTTTACTTATATTAAACTTGTCCTATCAATAGAATTGTTTATTGGCACAATAGGGTCGACCTCTCTAATTCACATTATAATTAATATTAACCAGATTAATTATTTTTTACATTTATTATTAATCACATTAAGGTGGGGCCGACCTGTACCATTTACATTACAATTAGGGTTATAGGCAAGTCTGACTCTTGAACAATATAGAAAGGGATCGTATACACCCACTAGTGCTCATCCACTAGGGGCACATCCATAGGGATGTCCATATCTTTGGTTCACTGCATTACACAGAAGAACCACTTCTTCACTAGTGCTCGGCCACTAGGATCACGTTCACATGTTCTCATCCATAGGAATGTCCACTCAACAGATCTTCTTTCCCACTGCATTACAAAGGAGAGCCATGGATTTTCACGTCAAATATTATGCTCAGAGGAGGCTAATACATCATCTTCATTTCTGTTGTCATGTCGATGCACCCAACACTTTGGGATTTCACATGTTCACCTTGTGCTCAGCCATAGGCACGTCCAACTCTACAGATCTCCTTTCTCACTACGTTACATAGGAGAATCATATGGAGTTATTCTCAACTCTCTGTAAGGAGGAGGCCATCTCTATGTTCCAGCTCTGTCTCATATAGGAACCACACACCCCTCTCAGGGGCTTTCTCTCAGGTTTGTAAGATGGAGAATGTCTCACGTAGTTGCAATCATCAACAGTCTCCCTCTAAGCTAGGGAGGCATTCTTCATCATTCCAAGTCTCACATGGATGTACTTTGAACTTTGTCTTGGTTGTAGTCATTAACACTCCCTCTCAACTAGGGAGGTATTTATTACCAATTTAGTTTGGTGAAGACATATGCAATTTTCTTATGTGTAGGAAGGTACTACATGTGTACTATTTTCCTTTGCATCATATCTCTAATATAATGAGGTTTTATCTCAACATGTTTTGATCTATCATGAAACACTAGGTTCTCACACGACTCTAGTTATCACCATAGGATCCATCTCATGATCAAGTAAATCTATCAGAATCTTGTGAAGTGATACTGCTTTGCACACTCAATGATACATACTATGTTTCTATGGTGTTCAAGGCCACAAAGATTTTGTTTCCTGCTGCATCAGGAAACCGGGACAACTTTTATGATAAGACAACAATTGGATGTTCTCTTCTGGTCCACTGTACTCTCTACTCAATCTGTATCTGCATATCTTGCAAACTCAAGTTCACATTGGGGGCATATATCAATATATGCTTTACTTCTATCAAGTGAGTCTGTCTCAACTAGCGCATGGATTGTCTAAGTACATTCATTACAAGGAATGAATCAGGTTTGGTGTTAGCCAGTTACATCAATGGCTCAATCAGTTGTGGATCACACCCATTTGGAGCATCATCATTCATTTTCTTCAAATCCATCACAGTGGTTTTTCATCTGTCATACTTGAACTTTAATATTCCCATTGTATATTTTCCTTGACTTAGGAAAAAACTCATTGGTCCTTTGTCCTACTTCTTCTCTCAAGAAGTAGTGCATCATACTCAGATCCTTCATCTCAAAAATCATAATTCAAGGCTTGCTTGTTTTCAACAACAAGACTTTATAAAGAAGGCATCAAAAAATTAGGTTCTTGTCACCAACACTATAGTAATATAGGTTTTGGATTAGCAATAATCTTGTTGAGACCCAGACTTGTCAAGAATCCATTCATCTAATACAGTTTCCAGCTCATGGATGGTAGTATGGATGGAAGTTTTATTGGTCTTATTGGATCAAGTGTCTCATCATAGACAACTCCCTCTATTTGTGAGAGTCCTCTAGTTTTGTATTTCTCGACACTTTTGTCAGCTGCATGCTTTCTCTACTTGGAATTTACCACAGACTTCCCGTCATCATTCTTTAAGATACATCAGTATTCTTCTGTTATGGAATCTTGCCATACTTAATTTTCCTTTTTTTTTGTTTCTTCAATGAAGTGGCTCATGACTGAAAGATAGTTTTGAAAACTCTTTTGATTTCTCAAGGTGTCCCTTAAGGGACTTGTATGTCTCTTTGTATTCAAGCAGAGATTTGTTGATCCTAGGCATGTCTTTTATGCCCCTCTATAATATCTCTGGTTATATTAACTGGAGCAACTGAATTAGTTGGAATAATGTATGTCTCCCTCTGAACCACTGAAGGGGGAGAAGGTATTGTTTCATTGTCAATCTCCATATGAGATTCTTTGTATTTGTTGAATGGGTATTTATTCTTTAAGGACAACATCTCTGCTTATATCATATAATAATCAATCAAATATGGTTTGGACTCTCGTACAATGGATAATGGTCCAAGTCTTTGAGGTTTCCCATACTAGGGATAATATCCTTCATTTATTTAAAAATGCAATCAACTATAAAATTAGAGATCAATTGATTTACCTGGTTTGTAGTCATGCTTTAGACTTTAGAGGAAGTACTTCTCCTCTCTCTTATCTTCATTATTTTGAGGTGGATCTGGATCAATCTCAGTGGTAGAATCATATTGTCTACCCTTCTTCCTAGCTGGACAGTTTCTTGCATAGTTTCCATATTTGTCACATCTGAAGCAATGAATTTCTGAAACATCTCTTCTTTGATAAACTAGATTTGATGAAAACTTTTCATCTTTGAATGTTTGTCTGAAATTTCTTTTGAATTTTTCCTCTCTTCTTTGTATGAAATGCAAGAGCATGATTTTCTTCTGAGTCTTCCACTCCTCTATTTCTAATTCTAAGTGCTTCTTGAGTACAATTTGTCCATAGATGATCAAAGGTTGTAGAGCTTCTCTTCCACTGATACTCTAAAGAAAAGTCTCCCACTGTTTTGGAAGGTTGTTGAGAGTGGTTAAGACAAGTTCTCTATCAGACATGATTTCTCCAATGCTTTCTAGTTTCTCTCTAATCTCTGATATCTTCATAAAGAAGATGGCAATTCTGTCACCTTTTGTCATCTTAGTACTTTGAAGTTGGCTCTTCAAGGTAAGAGCTCTAAGGGTGTTTTCACTTTCAAACATTTATTTTAATGCTTCATACATATCATAAGATGTCTTCAGGTTGGCAATACGAGGTAAGAGATGATCTCTTACTAAGTAGATGATTAATTTTCTTGCTTTGACATCTTCTTCCTTTCTTGTCTTCTTCTCTACATTTGTAGTTGTGTCTAGTAAGGTTTTAGTTACCACATCCAAAAGGTAATATTCTTCAAGGGTGACCTGAAGCCTTGATTTCCGGGCGCTGAAATTTCTTGCTCCATCAGGCCTATCTTCTACTAAGGCTTTGTTCTTCATTTGTTTGGTTTCTTCAAACTCTCACCAACTGGATTTTGATAACCTAATGATTAGGGAGAATTGATAACCTTGGATTTTGTTGGACATATGACTTCCAAGAATCAACTTGATAGTGTCATAGAGATTCTTGCTGAATTAATAAAAGTGTGTCTTCAAGAAGTTCCATAAATCTAAGATCAATATTTTGCAGAAAATTTCAGCACCCTAGAAACCCTAGGGCCAAGAATCACAAATTCTCGGAATTTCACTTTAAAAGCTTCTGGAGATGCACTAAAGGAGTCCATACTCTTTTATGCCAAAAATATCCCCAACTTCCAAGTATTAAGGGCTAGAACAACACATAAGAGAGGGTCATACGGATTTTCTGGAAACCCTAGGAGGGTCGTACGGTTCTGCAAAAGTGAGTGGAGACTTGGTAGATACTTGTGCAATGGGTTCTTTTGAGACCTATTCTTTGATACCATGTTGAGTTTTCAATGAGAAATTTTAAGTATGAAGTTCATTCCATTTTAGCAATTAACTTAACCATAACCAATAATGTTGCAGCAACCAAGATCATAAGAAGAAACACCATGCACAAGAACACAAGCAGTATCATGGGAAACCCTTCTCAACAAGGGAATAAAACCCAGCCAAATCCTTTGTTATATTCTTCAAGAGAGAGACCTTCACCACCAATAAAACCTAGCACATAAGAGGGTGATCAAACCCTAGAAGACTAGCACCCAAGAGAGGTGTGCACTTTTCTCAAGAAGGTGTACTTATTGAAATTTCCAAACTCACATGAAATATATGATTCCACAATATGGAATCTACCTTTACTTATATTAGACTTGTCCTATCAACAGAATTGTCTATTGGCATAACAAGGCCGACCTCTCTAAGTCACATTATAATTAATATTAACCAGATTAATTATCTTTTACATTTATTATTAATCGCATTAAGGTGGGGCCAAGATATACCCTTTACATTATAATTAGGGTTAAAGGAAGGTCTAACTCTTGAACAATATAGCAAGGTATCTTATACACCCACTAGTTCTCATCCACTAGGGGCACATCCATAGGGATTTCCATATCTCTGGTTCACTGCATTACACAGAAGAACCACTTCTTCACTAGTGCTCAGCCACTAGGATCACATTCACATGTGCTCGTCCAAAGGCACGTCCACTCAAAAGATATTATTTCCCACTACATTACACAGTAGAGTCATCTAGAGTTTCTCGTAAACTCTTCTTATCAGTTAATACATCATCTTCATTTATGTTCTCATGATGATGCACCCAACACTTTGGGATGATTTAACACATTCACCTTGTGCTCAACCATAGGCACATCCAACTCTGTAGATCTCCTTTCTCACTTTATTAGACAGGAGAATCATCTGGAGTTCTTATCAACTCTTTGTAAGGACGAGGCCATCTCTACGTTCTAGCTCTGTCTCAAATAGGAACCACACACCTCTCTCAAGGTCTTTCTCTCAGGTTTGTACGATGGAGAATGTCTCACATAGCTGCAATCATAAACACTCCCTCTCAGCTAGGGAGGAATTCTTCATCATTCCAAGTCTCACATGGATGTACTTTGAACTTTGTCTTGGTTGTAGTCATCAACACTCCTTCTCAACTAGGGAGGTATTCTTTACCAAGTTATTTTGGTGAAGATGTCTACAATCTGCTTATGTGTAGGAAGGTACTGCATGTGTACTATTTTCATCTACATCATATCTCTGATATAATGAGGCTTTATCTCAACATGTTTTGATCTATCATGAAACACTGGGTTCTCACATAGCTCTAGTTATCATCATAGGATCAATCTCATGATCAAGTAATTATGGCATAAGCTTGTGAATCCATATTGCTTCACACACTCAATGATACATACTATGTTTATGTGGTGTTCAAGGTGCTACATCAGGAAACCATGACAACTTTTATGATAAGACAACAATCGTATGTTATCTTATGGTCCACTATACTCTCTACTCAATTTGTATCTACATATCTTGCAAACTCAAGTTCACACTAGGGGCATGTCTCAATATATGCTTTACTGCTATCAAGTGAGTTTGTCTCGGTTGGCTCATGGATTGTCTAAGTACATTCATGAATCAAGTTTGGTGTTATCCAGGTATATCAATGGCTCAATCAGTTGTGGATCACTCTCGTGTGGAGCATCATCATTCATTTTCTTCAAATCCATCATGGCGGTTTTGCATTATTTCATACTTGAAATTTAATATTCCCACTATATATTTTCCTTGACTTAGGAAAAATATCATTGGTCCTCTGTCATACTTCTTGTCTCAAGAACTAGTGGATCATACTCAGATCCTTCATCTCAAAAATCAGAAGTTAAGGCTTGCTTGTTTTCAACAGCAAGGCTTTCTAAATAAGTCATCAAAAAATTAGGTTATTGTCACCAACTCTGTAGTAATATAGGTTTTGGATCAAAAATACTCTTGCTAAGACCCAGACTCATCAAGAATCCATTCATATGATATAGTTTCCAACTCATGGATGGTAGTATGGATGGAAGTGTATTGGTCTTATTGGATCAAGTGTCTCATCATAAACAACTCCCTCTGTTTGTGAGAGTCCTCTAGTTTTGTATTTGTTGACACTTTCATCAGCTACATGATTTCTCTACTTAGAAGTTACCACAAAATTCCCTTTATCATTCTTTAAGATACACCGGTATTCTTATGTTATGGAATCTTTCCATACTTATTTTTCCTTTTTTTTCTTTCTTCAATGAAGTGGCTCGTGACTGAAGGATAGTTTTTAAAACTCTTTTGCTTTCTCAAGGTGTCCCTTGAGGGACTTGTATGTCTCTCTGTCTTAAAGAAGATTTTTGTTGATCCTGGGCATGTTTTTTATGCCCCACTGTAATATATCTAGTAATATTAACTAGAGCAACTGAATTAGTTGGAATAATGTTTGTCTCACTCTGAATTGTTGAAGGGGGAGAAGGTATTGTTTCACTGTCAATCTAAATCTAAGATTCTTTGGATTTGTTGAATGGGTATTTCTTCTTTAAGGACAACATCTCTACTTATCTCACATAATAATCAATCAAATATGATTTGGACTCCCGTACCAAGGATAATGGTCCAAGTCTTTGAGGGTTCCCATACTAGGGATAATATCCTTCATTTATTTAAAAATGCAATCAACTATAAAATTAGAGATCAATTGATTTACCTGATTTGTAGTCATGCTTTATCCTTTATAGGAAGTACTTCTCCTCTCTATTATCTTCATTATTTTGAGGTGGATCTGCATCAATGTCAGTGGTAGAAGAATATTGTCTACCCTTCTTCCTGGTTTGACAGTTTCTTGCATAGTGTCCATATTTGTCACATCTGAAGCACTGAATTTATGAAACATCTCTTGTTTGATAACCTGGATTTGATGAATAATTTTCATCTTTGAATGTTTGTCTGAAATTTCTTTTGAATTTTTCCTCTCTTCTTTGTATGAAGTGCAAGAGCATGATTTTCTTTTGAGGAGTATTCCACTCCTCTATTTCTAAGTCTAAGTTCTTCTTGATTACAATCTATCCATAGAAGATCACAAGTTGGTAGAGATTATCTTACATTGATACTCTAAAGAAAAGGTTCTCATTGTTTTGGAAGGTTATTGAGAGTGGTTAAGACAAGTTCTCTATCAGACATGATTTCTCCAATGGTTTCTAGATGCTCTTTAATCTTTGATATCTTCATAAATAATATGGAAACTATGTCACCTTTCGTCATATTGGTAATTTGAAGTT
This sequence comes from Picea abies, assembly GCA_900067695.1. Lineage (NCBI taxonomy): Eukaryota > Viridiplantae > Streptophyta > Pinopsida > Pinales > Pinaceae > Picea > Picea abies. The sequence goes on along the minus strand of CBVK0101468157.1, from coordinate 14,711 downwards.
GGCTCTTCAAGGAAATGGATTTGAGGGTGTTTTCACCTTCAAACATTTCTTTTAATTCTTCATACATATCATAAGTTGTCTTGAGGTTGGAAATACGAGGTAAGAGATGATCTCTTACTAAGTAGATGATTAATTTTCTTTCTTTGACATCTTCTTCCTTTCTTATCTTCTTCTCTACACATGTAGTTGTGTCTGGTAAGGTTTTCATTACCACATCAAAAAGGTCATCTTCTTCAAGGGTGACCTGAAGCCTTGATTTCTAGGAGTTGATGTTGCTTGCTCCATCAAGCCTATCTTCTACTAATGCTTCGTTCTTCATTTGTTTGGTTTCTTCAAACTCTCTCCCACTGGATTTTGAAAACCTAATGATTAGGTTGAATTAGTAACCTTGGATTTTGTTGGACTTATGACTGCCAACAATAAACTTGATAGTGTCACAAAGATGCTTGTTGAATTAAGAAAAATGTTTCTTCAAGAAGTTCCAGAAATCTTTGATCAAGATTATGCAAAAAAATTCAACACCCTTGAAACCCTAGGGCCAAGAATAAAAAAAAAATTGAAATTTCACTTTAAAATATTGTAGAGATGTGCTAAAAGAGGTTGTACTCTTCTATGCCAAAAATAGCCCCAATGTCCAAGTATTAAGGGCTAGAACACCACAAAAGGGAGGGCCGTACGGATTTTCTGGAAGCCCTAGGAGGGTCGTACGATTCTGCAAAAGTGAGTTATTTCAATACCTATGCTCGGATACCATGTTGAGTTTTCAATGAGAAAGGTTAATCATGAAGTTCATTCCATTTTAGCATTTAACTTCACCAAAACCAATAATGTTGCAGCAACCAAGATCAAAATAAGAAACACCATGCACAAGAACACAGGAAGTATCATGGTAAACCCTTCTCAACAAGGGAAGAAAACCTAGCCAAATCCTTTGCTATATTATTCAAGAGAGAGACCTTCACCACCAATAAAACCTAGCACACAAGAGGGTGCTCAAACCCTAGAAGACTAGTGCCCAAGAGAGGTGTTCACTTTTCTCAAGAAGGTGTACTTGCTAAAATTTCCAAACTCACATGAAAGATATGATTCCACAATGGGGAATCTACCTTTACTTATATTAGACTTGTCCTATCAACAGATGTGTTTATTGGCACAATAGGGCCGACCTCTCTAAGTCACATTATAATTAATATTAACCAGGTTAATTATCTTTTACATTTATTATTAATCACATTAAGGTGGGGCCAACCTATACCCTTTACATTACAATTAGAGTTACAGGCAGGTCTGACTCTTGAACAATATAGCAAGGGATCTTATACACCCACTAGTGCTCATCCACTAGGGGAACATCCATAGGGATGTACATATCTTTGTTTCACTGCATTACACAGAAGAACCACTTCTTCACTAGTGCTCAGCCACTAGGAACACGTTTACCTGTGCTCGTCAACAGGCACGTCCACTCAACAGATCTTCTTTCCCACTGTATTACAAAGGAGAGTTGTTGCGCCTCTTTCGTCACCTTGGTGAGAAAATAAGAGGTGCTTGCAAGCTCAGTTGGGTCTGCTGAGCAGGACAGCTGTAGAGAAAAGAGTTAGAGAAAGAAAAAAAAAACTATAACTAAGAATTAGACTAATAGATGCAATAAAAATTAAAATCATGAGCATAGGGACATAGAAATAACAAGAACAAAAAGACCCATGTCACCAATGTTTGAGGTTGATCTATTGATGAAAACAAAGCACCAAGAAGAAAGGGGACTATGAGTCCCTTCTTCCTGCAAGGGAAGGCTCTTGGACCCTCACTAGCTAGCTCTTCTTACAACAAAGAAAATGAAAATGGTGATGAAATAACTCTTTACAAATCCACTCAATGGTGAGATGGATTGCTCAATGTAATGGTGCCAATGTGCTCTTGTCAAGGATGGAATCCTTAAAACAATATAGGCAGAATAACATTACTTTGAATTCCTTGAGAAAATGAGGTGCATTCATGGCTTTTTATAGCATTGCATTGGGTTATTGTGTAACTGCTTTGTAGTGTGAAAAGAGGCCATTTAGGGCATTATTAGGTCTTTGACCAGCCCACCAGTCGGATTCAGCCTAGATTTGAGGGTAAAATCGGCTTGGGAGATGAACCATAAGTGGTTGGGAGGCTGACCACTTTCATAAATGCATCGTTTAGCAGGTGTGCGACTTTTTGCACTAACAGTCGCGCATTGTGCACATATGCGCGATTTCTACGTTCCTGTTCCGTGCATGTGCGCGCGCGCCCAATGTCTGCAAAGCGCTCTTCAATTTTTTACTACTTTGTATATTTTTTTGACCTTTTTGAATGTTGTGGTATTAATTCAGGTCCATGAATGACTTCATCACTGTTTGACGATGTTGAATTCTTGTAACCATGTGCAGACGAAATTTCAGTGATAACAGATGCCCCCTGATGGATGAGGTTAGGAGCATATGTATAGCCGAAATCCATCTATGTTTCTTCTACTGAGAATGTTTTTGTAAGAGAGAGTAAGAGTGTGATTGTCCAGAGTGATCCATTGGAGGGAAAAAGGAACCAGTAGGACCCGACCTTCTATGAGGTGCGTCAAAATAGAAAACTGTGTACAAACGAGGCGGGCATTCCCCATGCTTGTGTCATGTAACTCTGAAAAGGATGACGGAAGCGTTGGTGTAGACAACTGCAGCGCCCTCGGGGGCGGTGATGATAAAGGAAGAAGACAATTTCTGCAAAGGAACATACTCTGAATAGTAGGCAGTGATCGCGGTAATAAGTACCAGCGATGATGTGGGCATTGATAGCCCTGCCAAGTTTAGAGGTCTTCGGCAAATGAAATAACTAACTGCAATAGTCGCAAAGTAAGACCCACCGTAACATGAGAAAGTGTTGGCATCGAATGTTATGGGGGTCAATGACAACAGGGAGTAATGGTGTTCCACCCTGTGCCATCCGAGATCTCTCATTGAATGGATAATGAGAATCAAGATACTGTCCCTCTTCTAGAAAATTGTGTTGATGTCGACAAAAGGGGAACGTGACTCCAAGAAGCAAAGGGCTTTGGGAAATCTACTGAGGTGAGGAAGTGGAAGAGGTACATGGATGAAGTCAAGAAGTGGGAGGACTCAAGACTGCTCTTGGTTGGAAGACGTATGAGATAAACAGTGGCCGCAACCGTGTAATGAGGTCGAGTGTCATGGGGATGACAAGACTGGTGATAAGTTGTGCCAGAGGTGGGACAAGGTGAAAAAATTCAGAGGGTAGAGGTAAGTGACCTATGGGGTACTCTAAAGATATGGACGATGCTGGCAAGGGTAGATGATAAGTAATGCTCCAACCAAGGGTGACATGGGTTGTGTTTCTGTATGAGGTAGGTGAAATGAAGGTAGGTTTGAAGATGGGCAAACTGATTGTGGATGAAATGGAGGGTTCATGATACTGCGGAGGCACAGGTAAAAAAAATAGAACCGTAAAGAGATCTGGGAGTCCATGTGGGAAAGCTAGCAAAATGAGGAGAAGGAGGATGTGGTTGATTTGCGACATGATGAAAGACTATCGGGACTCCCATCCCTAAAGGGTAAGGAAAAACAACATGAGTGTCAAAAAGTGGCAAAAGGTGCTATGCATGGGACAACTCATGTGGGTAAGAATGCTACCGGGTAACAGTACCGAAGATGCAAATGGAGGCATGGGTACTGCAGAGCCGGGAATGGGGATCCTAGAGGCCAATATCAAAGGGTGTGACTGGAAATGAAAATGAGATACATCGGGAAAGACTAGATGCCATTGTTGAGTATATACCTGAAGCGGTTGTGTCGATGGATGATGATCAAGTACCTGCACACATGAAAACCAAATACCCAAAGTGAACAATATCTTAAGAGAATTAAAGATATGAGCATGTATTTGATAAGTGTGACTATGCGCATGCATACCTGACCATGGTAAAAAAAGGTGCCCCGGGGGCTTATGATGAAAAGCGACCCAGGGACTGTTGTGATGTAGGTGACGGGATGTTGATCCCGTGGCTGAAGACAGATTGAAAAATGGACACCATGGGCTCCTAGAATGGTGAGTGGAAGTTTGGCAAAAAGGCCTATATATAGTTGTAGGGCCCACATTGCCACCTCATTTGTATATGCTGCAATAGTGACTGGAGGAGCAGTTTTTAGAGGAGATTGGGAGGACGAGGCATCCGATTGAGGATCTACGAGTATCAGGTTAGTGATCTGATCATCCTGCATAGAAATAGGTTTTCAATTTTTGGGCAAGGGCTATACAGAGGGCCGTACATAGGTATTTAGGGGGTATGGGCCCCACATGCATGGGAGATCCAGTGATAGGCGCGCATATGTGCGCGCCTGCCCACCGGATATACGCACATGGGGGCATGGTAGAGGGAATTTAAGGTGCACTCGAAGGGCACGCCTGTGAGTTGAACAGGCACGCACTAGTGCGCATCTGTGGGTTGAACAGGCGCGCACCTCTGTGTTCTTGTATGGTAAACAGGCATGCGTAGGGGCACGCCTGTGCAACAAACAGGTGCGCGTTGATGCGCACCTGTGTACTGAATAGAAACGCATGTGTGCGTGCCTGTGGGTAACAAAACTGCACCTAGGAGGCAAGGTTGGGCTGTATAAAAACGAGTCATTTTGATGTTGTGGATGGTTGTTTGAGCTGATATAGGGCTCTATGTTGTCTGCAGGTGGATGGTGGTGACGATGCCAATGCAGTGGTGAGAGCGAGACTGGGCTCAGTTGTGAGACACCGTGGCCATTGAGGAGCCCGGTGTGCGTGCGATTTTGGTAACATGTGGGTTGTTAAAGTTCTTTGAGTGCCCGTTGATATGGGCACAGGAGTATCTGTTACAGTTCCTGATACAGATGTGGAGTCCGGAGCTGCACTACTTCCTCATGCGAGGAGAGCATATCCCCGTCACTATGGTGGAGGATGTATATTTCTTGACTGGGCTCCCCTTTCGGGGAATGCCCCTACCGGCAGAGCCGGTATTGCCTAGGAGTACTTTGTTCATCGATATTGGCTAGAGATATTGTTCAGGGCAGAACTTTATGTCTGGGATGATTGTGAGTATATCGACGATAGATTCCCTGGCTCATCGTTGTATAGCCGCGATGATTGTGTGGGTATATGGGTCACTAGCGACCCAGCGGATTAGTGGTGGCCAGCTTCTGGTGCTAGCGAGAGTGTTGGTCGCTGAGCTTTTTGCTTGGGGGATGACGCTGCATGCGAGGATGGTGGCGCAGTTGGGCCACTGTCGGTCTACTGATGTAGGGGAGTTTTCTTTCGGGTCTGTCCTAGTGGCCTGGTTTCTAGAGAGGGTGTCGATGTTGCACCCGAGGATTCTATTGAGTGTGCCTAGGGCGCGAGAGCCACGGTTGAGGCGGTGGTCGACTATATTGCTTCGCCATGGTGGTGGTGAAGGGGGCCACTTCTTTTCGGCAGAGGCCACGTAGGTATGGCGGCAGATGTCGCAGGTGATTTTGCGGTACCCCTATGTCGGGGTGGACTTCCGAGATGATCCGGATATGGTACTACCTCCGGGAGAGGTTTTTGATCATCGAGGTATGTTGATTGATGATGTAGATATGTATGTTTGCATATTTTTTGAGATATTCTTCCATATGTTTATGATATAGATGATGATACTATCTATTGTTTGTTTGTATGTGTAGATGTGGCACTTCACGGGCACGAGGTAGAGTTGTAGAGAGTGTCGGCTCGTCGGGAGATAGAGAGATTGTCGTGGGGAGAGAGACGTCGGTGGGAGGATGTCATGGGACGACCAGATGAGCCAGAGAGGGCAGTGAGGAGGCGCCAATTTGATGACCCTGGTGCGGGGCCATCACACGCTCCTCCAGTGACGGTCGGAGTGGATTTTGATGATATACGTCATCGTCTGGAGACGGTTTTACAGGATGTTCCTAAGGGCATGTGGTCACGCATCCAGGATGAGAGTTTCCTGGAGCAGTGTGTGGGGGTACTGCCACCATGGCGGTCCATAGTGCGACGAGCATCAGTGGTTACTACTATGACAAGTGGATGCCTGTCGTCAGGGCAGGAGGGTCCTGTAGGGGGTGGACCACCACCGCCTGGGGCAGGTGGTGGTGGGTCGCCACTACCTGAGGGAGGAGCAGGTGGTGGCACAATAGAGGCACCATGAGTGGTTTATGATGTATATCTCTTTTTTTGTTGTATATAGGCTAGTGAGCCCATTTTTGTACCGAGGTGTTGCATTGGCCTGCGGATACCTGTATTTTTGTATGTAAACATTTGGATGGCCTAATGGGCTTTTATATATACATGAGTATACCTATTTGAGATCCATATGTTGTCTATATGTTTTTTGTTGATGAGTTGATGATGTCTATTCTATATATATGCTGTGACAGGATTTGTGAGATGTTTATGTATGTGTAGCTTGATGTGATATATGCCAATCTAACACCATGTTAGCTATGTGATCTGTTATTTGATTCAATTGTCTTGGAATATGTGTAAATGTAATGGAATCAAAATGTCAAGATAACAGCCTAACCTGCAGGTATTTGCGAAAGAGGCACGGATCGCGTACGCGGTACACATTATTGAGCTGAAGAATGACTAGTTGAGAGTCAAGGAAGACGCAAAGGTGACAAATATGATGATGTTGGGCGTCGGCCAGGAGGCCAATGACATCAGTGTATTTAGCTTCGTTGTTGGTTGCTGGCCCCAAACATATGCCGCTTGAATGGAGAATTTCATGTGAGGGGGTGTAGAGAGCCCAGGCAGCCGAAGTGAGATTTTGTGTCCAACGGCTGGCGTCGTCGGCGTAACCGATGTGGTAGGTTGGTGGAGGAAGCATCTGTCAATAGCACAAAGGATAGTTTAGACGTGAGGGAAGGAGAAAAAAGATTAAAAACGCTAGAAAAGAAATAACCTAAAGTACAATGACTACTTTTAAGCATAAAATTTCTTGAGATACAACCCGTTGACGGGTTCTTTGAGAGAGAGGCCTTCGGGAGAGGCCAGGATATATGCGCCTTTGGTGAGGCAATGTTGAATGATGTATGGGCCATGCCAGAGTGATTCAAATTTTCCATGGCCAAAGGTATCATGAGCGATATCGTAAGCCAGGACGAGGTCGCCTTTATGGAATGATCGAAGGTTGACATGGCGATCAAAGGTAGCCTTGGATCGTTTTTTAGCTACCTTGTTGTTCTGTAAGGAAGATCGACGATCTTCATCCAAAGACTCCAAGTTCAGCAAGTGCTACTCCATTGGAGCAGTGTCAGGTAATAGCTCAATTGTGATGCATAAGGTGGGAATTTCGCACTCGATGGGAAGAGTTGCCTCGACCCCATGGACTAAATGAAATGGTGTAAAACCAGTAGCGTTTTTCACATCCATTCGGTAAGCGCATAGCGCAGAAAATAACATATGATGCCAATTGGTTTTATGTTTATTAATCGTGCACTGTAACATAGTATTGAGGACTTTGTTAACTGCCTCGACCTGTCCATTTGACTGAGGGTAATATGGTGAGGCAAACTCATGAGAGAAGCCTAACCGAGATGAGAGTTCGATGAAGATCTCATTCTCGAAGTGTTTCCCATGCTCGAAAATGAGTTGGAGGGGTACTCCAAAGCGGGATATAACGTGGTTAAAGAAAAAACGCACTGCAGTGTCAGCGGTGTTGTTGAAAGTGGGCATAGCTTCGGCCCATTTGGTGAAGTAATCAACGGCGACAACGATGTATCTGTGGCCATTGTTGGATGGGGGATTACAAGTCATGAAGTCGATGCCCCATTTACAAAAAGGGTTGGCAGTAATGACAGGGTGAAGAAGAGCGGGGGGAGCTCGGGCTTTGTTAGCGTAGATATGACATTGCTGACATCATTTCACGACCTAAATGCAATCATGGAACAAGGTAGGCCAAAAGTAACCGGCTTGGATAATCTTTTGAGCAGTGGATATACCTGAGAGATGGCCCCCACATGCGTCACTGTGGCAGTCGTTTAAGACTCTGTCGGCCTCGTCGATAGTTAGGCATCGACAAAGAATGGTGTCGACGCCTCGTCGGTATAGGATGTCTCCGATGAGGAGGTAGCGGGGGGCTTGATGGTGAATACGGCGATGATCATCTCGTGAGAGGTGGGTACCAAACTTTTAAGTTCAGAGATAGATGAGGAGGTCGTCGTACCAAGGATCATCCGTAGTGATGTAAAAGAGATGTTCGTCGGGAAAGTCGATGTTGACGGGGGTACTAGTGGTGTCAGAAAGGAGGTCCGTGACAAGTTCAGTGAGAACGAGGGCCTTCTTACTCTTAGGTGTTGATAACTCGAGGTCATATTCCTAAAGGATAACGATCCATCGAGCAAATTTTCTGTTAACTTTTCGACGGTTGAGCAAGTACAGCATATAGTTGGAATCTGTGACGACCTTTGTGGTACAAAGAAGAATGTAATGGCATAGTTTCTGGACTATGAGGACAACTGCGAGAGCAAGTTTCTCTTCATGTTTATATTTCAAGGGTGGTCCTGAAAGGTTTTTACTAACTTAATAAATGACATGTTCATGATTATCATCTTCGAGCTGGATGAGGACGGCGGCTACTAATACAGCTGATGTTGATACGTAGATGATATAGTCGTGATTGTAGTCAGGTGCACTAATTAAAGGTGCATTTGAAAGCATTGCTTTAAGATCGCCAAATGACTGTTGGGCGTGGTCATCCAAGTGAAAAGGGATGTTGTGACATAGTAAGTGAAGGAAACCATGTGCATGTATGGCGTAATCGGGGACAAAGCATCTAAGAAAGTTAGCTTTGCACTGTAGACTCTGAAGTTGTCGTAAATTCCGGGGAGGGGGAATTTCGGTGATAGCTTGGACTTTGAGGGGGTCCACAGTAATACCACTTTGGGAAACAATAAAACCAAGGAGGCGCTCTGCGGTGACGCAGAACACACACTTGAGAGGATTCAAGCGGATGTTGTACTGACGACACTGTTGAAAGATGGTTCGTAAATCATTGAGATGTTGGGTGCGTTTCTTGGATCGAGTTGTGAGGTCGTCCAAGTAGGCGAGGATGATATTAGCCAAATCATGAAATATGTATGTCATCGCCCATTGGAAAGTTATGCTGGCATTTTTTAAGCCGAAAGACATGAAACAATATGCAAAAGTGCCCCACGAGGTAGTGAATGCGGTTTTATATTGATCGGCTGGGTGGATTTAAATTTGGTTATAGCCATAGAATCCGTCCATAAAGGAGAGAGCCTCGTGGCCGGTGCAGTCATCGATAATTTGATCGATCAAAGGCATTGGAAAGTTGTCTTTGGGACATGCGTTATTGAGATCGCGAAAGTCTGTGCAAACGCAGATAGTGCCTTGTTTTTTGTCAATGGGTACAGGGTTGGAAACCCATGAGGTATAAGTGATGGGGTAAATGAAACCGGCAGTGCGTAACTTGTCAATTTTGGCTTTGATAGCTGCGGCTTTGGATGGATGTAGCGGTCGCTGTTTTTGGCGGACGGGTGTAATGTCGAGCCAGGTGTCGATGCGATGTTCGACAATAGAGGGATCGAGGCCAGGAATTTCCATGTATGACCAGGAGAAAATATCCCTATATTCCTGGAAGAGGGATTTATATGCGGCGATTTCCTGAGGAGTGCAAGCAGCTCCAATGGTGATTTCTTCGATAATGCTATTTTTAATGGAAATGTTGATTTTGATGGTGGGGGAAATGTTGGCCATATTGCCCTATTCAAAAGCATCAGGGGTAGGAATGGGATTGTTGAACCAATCGATAGGCCCTGATGGGATAAAATCTTTGGTTTCGACTACATAAATGGGGTTTTGGTTAGGAGGCATGGGAGCTTCCTGTGGAGAGAAGAGTGCGCGATGGTGTAGCGCATCCCAGGGAGAGTTCAGGTGGTTTAGTTCTTCCAGTATTTCCTCGTCACATTGGAAATGTCAGGAATACAAAGGGTCATGAGGAGTGATCTCGGTGACTGTGTGGTTGCCCCCTGATGAATAAGCAGGGGGAACAATGCTAGGGGATGGTGAGGGTTCACTCAACATAAACCATATATTGAAGTACTGAGGGGTACCTGTGGTGGTTGGGTGGAGAGTGTCTATAGGGGAATGAGCAGGAGATTTGGGTGGGTTGGGGGGTAAATCCTCAGATACATCATCTAAGAACCATGGAGGCATTGGGAGTGCCTCGGGTTCGGGAGAAATGACATGAAGATCCTCTAGTGACGAAGTAATGTCAATTATTGCCTTTGCGGGTTGGTGAAGCAGGGCCAATTGACGTTGATTGTATTCAAGGATCATAGGACACTGGTATGTAAAATGAGCTCATGAATCACAGAGAGAGCAAGGGCGTCGCATACGTTCATTGACTGAAGTGGTGACATAACAAATGTCAGTGATATTTGTTGAGGAGGACGTAGCAGGGCTGGGGTTGTTCTGGAAGTTTTGGCACACTGCGGCTAATGTTTGCCAAAAGCATGGCAGTGTTGGGCAATGATGGGTATAATGGCCATACTTTGAACAGATAGCACAAGCGTATTTGGTCCTCAACCCTTTACTACTGGAAGCGGGGGTGGTAGTGGTGGGACTAGCAGTAGTGGCAGGTGGTGGGGGAGTTTGATTGAGTGAGATCAAATTCTGTAATTCAGGTAGTGATGGACAGTTGTTGGTTTGGTGACCCTCTTTCTCACATAATGCACAAGGTGGTGGGATGCAGGGAGGAAGTGGAGCGGTGGGTTCCTTCTTCTTTCTCTTGCCCCCAGCTATAGCAGGAGGGTTAGTGAGTGGGGGGGTGGTGGGCGTAAGGATGGGAATCGTCATGGGGATTCCTTCCTGTGGGGGAAGGGATGGTTGAGGGACCATCTCAGGTGGGTGTAAATACCACACTGAGCCATATTAGGTAGTGTGAGCATTGCAGCAACCTGAAAAGCTTCTATACCGAGTGGAGGGTAAAAGAAGGGAATTTGGGTGAGGGGTTGGGGAACTGTCTCCCAAACTGGACTATGTCCTTGGGGAGAGGTGGAATCGTGGACTAATGGGGTCGACGAGTGTCCAGAGGGGTGTTGGGGAGGGGTTTTTGTGACGACTGGGACGTCAGATATGACATAAGCTGTTGTAGGAGGAAGGGTATCCTCTGTGTGAGTTTTGTTAGATGATATGACGCATATTTGATTAGTAGGATGAAGGAGTGGTGGTGCTCCATGGTATGTCCTTAAAAAGGATGGATCTTTAAAAATCCCAGGACCCATCTCGACGAGTGGATATGCGTCTTGGTTTGTATGGATGAGAGGAAGAATGTTATCGAGGTTGGCAGATGGGTTAGGCTCATAATGTGAGACTTGGTCGATGGTCACGATCTTCCCATTGTGGGGGAACATCATGGTCCAAAAGACGGAAGATGCCACTACCTCCATAGCATACATGTAGCTACGACTGAACATGATATTATAATCGAGCGGGGCGTCAATAACTTCGATATCGATGAGAATAGTCTTTCCCCTGAGTTCAACGGGAACATTTTGGAAGATCCCTTCAGGAGAGGATGGTCATCCGTCATAAGCTTGTAATGTGATGGAAGAGGGTATGATTTCTAGGGAACCAAGTTTCTGCCATACTGTTTTGGACATGATGCACGTAGATGCACCTTCATCGATGATACACTGATGAACTATGATGTTCGGTATTTTCACTGGTATTTGAAAAGCGATCAAGGCGGGAAGATGAGGTTCTCCACTATCAAGATCAAAGGTGATGAGTCGAGTATTTGCAGGGTTGACTGCCCCTAAGGTGGAAAGTAGTGATTTTCCCTAAGTAGGACAAGTCTGGACGACTTCCAAGACTGACATGGCAGTCGGGGATTGTGCTAAGTCATCTACCAAACTATAGTTATGAGCTGCCCTAGCTTGTGGGTTGTGGACATTCCTGTGCAATGGGATGCGAGGGATGCAAAGCGGTGTTTTGGTGGAAGGGAGAGGGATCACCAACGGGGGTCCCGACGGTGGAGGATTTGTTTCTGGAGGGATGGAAGGAGACTCAACGGGTGTATGATATTGACGATTACGCATTTGCAGAAGGATTTCTTCCCCACTGGTGAGGAGAATTGTGTGCTTTGCTGGGTTGTTGGGGTTGAGGTATTTCCCCCCCTGAGGTGGGGGGTGTTGTGTCATGTTGGGTGTTTATCACACCTTGATGTGAAATAGGATTTTTCAGCACGGCAGGAGGGGGTTGTTGCACGTATTGTTGTGGTGCCTGCTGAGGGGCAGATTGTGCAGGAGAATGGAGAAGACTACCAGAGTCTTTCAACCGTTTGAAATTAGCAATCTGGGGGCAATGATGAGTGTAATGGCTGAACTCACCACAAAGGGCACAAGAGAAGATGTTTTTAACATTATTTCTCCCTTGGCATTTATTATTATTATTTCCCCCTTGGGGGTTTTGGTTCCCTTGGTTCTGGTTGCCCCCAGTTGGTTGGTGTTGTGGGGGTTGATTCCCGCCTTGACTTGGGTTGTTGTTATTCCTATTTTGTCCTTTATTCTTGGAATTGTTTGATGGATGAATTGGGTTGGCTGTATTCAACTGTTCAAAACTTTGGTATTGTTGAGTAGCAGAGGGTTGAACAAAATTTACCCCCGCATGAGGATGTGGGGGAGCCATGGGTTGTGGAGGACTAGGAAATGGGAAGTATGGATTCTGTGGTGGTACCAATCCATAAGGTACATAGGAAGGCGTAGTGCTTTTGCTAGTACTATAAGCTGATGTTGAGGGAGGACCACTATTTGTGGGAATAGGTGGATGTATGGGAGGCGCCGGCAGTGGTCCACTAATGGGTGGAGGTATAGTAACAGGGTATGGTTGTTGATAAGGGGGTGGGGGGTAATAAGAAGTGCCCCCGTATGCCTGTGGGTATTGAGGTGTGCCATACATAGGTGGTGGTTGGGGTCATGGACCATGGTGATTGGTGGCACCGATCAATCCGCCTACTAAGTGAGACATCCCAGGTTTGTCTTGGCCAAATGGCACAGGTTTTGGAAGATCAAGAAGTACCGTGTATAGGTACCCTGACTGTGCATAGATGAGGTCATATTGTTGGGCCTTGTTGATGGATTCCTCTTCAGATTGAGGGAAGGTGGAAGCTACATCCTTACCGAGGAGAGAGACAAGTGATCTAAGAAACCAGTCGAGACACTATTGCTTGGTGGTTTCTGCTTTGTACAAACTACGTCGCCTATGCCACTCGTGAATGTGGTCAGCGATGTGTGTAGCTAAGGTTTGTTTGAAGTTAGAAAGTAGTTCTAGACCATTGTCATGGTGGATGGGTAATTGGAAAAAGGTCAAGAATGCTTTGGCCAATGACTCAAAGGTTGCGTGAGAGCCTGATTTTTCTTCAACATACCATTTAGCCGATGGGCCAATGAGTGTGCGTTGAAATAATCACAGTCTTATGGAATCGTCCATAATGTTGTTGGAGGAGCACCATAGGTGAAAGGTCATGACATGGTTGGCAGGTTCATCCCCTACCTTTCCTTCAAACTTTGGTATGTCTCAAGGTAGTTTTGTTGGCATTACAGGCCATGTGGGATCCTACAATATAGGATCATTGGTGAGTTTAGTGAGATCCGATATGTTGAGAGAGGCCAAATATGGCATCTGCAGTGGGGGGGAGGATTAGCTCCAGCCATAGTGTGTTTTGAACCTGACCTATGAGGGGGGCTAGGTGGGTTGGTGCTCCCTCCTTGAGAGGAAGTGGGCCCCCCGCTTCCATGTAAAGGAGAGAAAGCGAACAGATGACCTTGGGAAGTTGACCCAAGTAATGTAGAACCAAGTAAAGTTGATCCTAAGATAGTAGCACTCACAGGAGTGTGTGAAGGAGGTGTCGATGAGCGGGCATGACCAGATACTCCCCCTAAGATAGAAGGTAGGTTGAGAAAGCGTCGTGAACGACGGGGGTTCTGTGGTTCCCCTATGATGTCAGACTAGCTGTGTTAATATGTGCAAAAAGTGGTGAGAGAAATATAGAAACAAGAGCCTTTGCGTTGAATGTTTACACAATATATATATCCAAATCAAATTGTAATCAGATGTGCATCATACATAAAATGAGAAAGAAGTATATATGGGGGTAAGTGGGTTTTTTCCGTGTGGGGGAATCAAAAGAAAGCAAATGCTCATGTCCTAGAAGACGTAGTGTCCTTCCTCTCAAATAGCACCGGACCTTCCAATAGTACTCAACAGTGGGGTCTGAAGTCACTGGAAGAGAAACTAGTGAAGAATGAAATAATTGGTTATAATGAGGGGTAAAGGGGGCATATCCCGAAATAACTGGCGATATTTCCCAATATCCACACAAAATCCAATCAAGGTGCAATTGCAGCCCACAATTGCCACCTGGGTAGATGTCCTAAATTTGGTCACTAGGTACCTCGGTCAAAGTGCGGCATTTAGATTTTTGGCCTAAGAAATGGGTCACGGGCTGGATCTCGTCCAAGAGGTGGGTGCCTCAAGGGGGGACACATAGAACAACCAGACCTTGGCATTCAACCCTTCACGGGTATCTCCCTGCCTTATGGTGATTGGAACACTTGACTTGGAGGATTTTCAGTTCCCTATTTGACAACCTCTATGTTTTGACAATGTGAGAACCAAATAACAGGGAGTTATTTGGATGCCTA
>CBVK0101468156.1:0-11876 GCA_900067695.1 Picea abies | reverse complement strand
ACTTAGTGAGTTTTTAGAAAGATTTTAGATGTAGTTGTTTTGGAAGGTTGGGGTGCAAACCAACCTCGTTGATTAAAAATGGGAGTGGATAGTCCTGTCAAGAAAAGATGGGGTATTTTCGGAATCCCTTTTGAGGAAACTTACTTTGACCTCCACGTTTCAAGAAGAAGCTATGTGAGTGATAAGTGACTTTTGTGTGTGAGTGAAAGTGTGCCAATTTTTAGTGAATTAGATGTCACCTTGCTGCATGTGGACTTCGCTTGGTCCTTACAAGAGTTTGATTACCTAATTAACTAAGTGCCTTTGGTACAACCTTGCATAATTCAAAAGCCCTAGGAAGCTAGCATGTGGACATGTGGGTCCGTTATGATCCTTTAACTCCCTATTTTGATGTAATCTAAGAAAAGCTTTGAAACTATCCTAGATTGAACATGTGGGCCTTTATGGGCCCGTTACAAACCTTTAAACTTCCCTAGTGTTTTGATCTAAGAAAGCAAAAATTCAAACACTATCCTATCTTTGTAGCATGTGGGCATGTATGGGCCTGTTACAATATTAATATGTGTTTGAAAAAGAAAACTAAGAGGAGTCCCAAAAAGGGTTGTTGTCCTCTCCTAAAGGTTTTAATGTTCTTAAGGGATATGAAATCGTTTCACAATCTTTTTCTGATTCTCAAGGTCGCTTGGAGGCACGAGAGAAGAGAATACTAAGTGATTGTTACCCAACTTCTAGTCCCAATGTAAGTTAAATGTGATTAAAAATGATTTCCACCTTATCTTGTGAGTCAAAACAAGCCATCCATGTGGAAAAAATCAAATAAGGGAAATTGATTTTATCCTCCTAAGTGCCTATGTGTGTTTGACTAACCCCTTTATATGATGAGGGGACTAAGTGTGGTGAAGATTTACAATATGCTTGACATCACTTTTAAGAGGGCAGATGGCCTTCCCCACATTTCAACAACTTACAATGTGAAATTTTTCTCAGATGCGCGGGTCCCAGTGGAGACAGAGGCGCACAGAGCACATGCGTGTGAGCAGAGACAAGTTAAAAAGTGCACGTGCGCAGAACAGAAATGTGAGTCAGGTGCATGGGCGCACGATTCACGTCTGTGGGTTGAAAAACCTGCGCATATGTGGTACACGACCGAGAATGAAAAATCTGAGTTGATTTCTCTCAATTCAACTTGGAATTGGTTGATTGGCAGGTCGGCTTAGGATGGTTAGTGCACCTGCAAGTTAAACAAACTAAAAGAAGAGCAAAATAAACCCAAATGAGGTAGGAAATTGATACCTTTCCCCAATGGAGTTGCCAATCTGTTGTGCCTCTTTCGTCACCTTAGTGAGAAAATCAGATGTGCTTGCAAGCTCAGTTGGGTCTGCTGAGCAAGACAGCTGTAGAGAAAAGAGTTAGAGAAAGAAAAACAAAACTATAACGAAGAATTAGACTAATATATGCAATAAAAATTAAAATCATGAGCATAGGGACATAGAGATAACAAGAACAAAAAGACCCATGTCACCAATGTTTGAGGTTGATCTATTGATGAAAACAAAGCACCAAGAACAAAGGGGACTATGAGTCCCTTCTTCCTCCAAGGGAAGGCTCTTAGACCCTCACTGGCTAGCTCTTCTTACAACAAAGAAAATGAAAATGGTGATGAAAGAACTCTTTACAAATCCACTCAATGGTGAGATGGATTGCTCAATGTAATGGTGCCAATGTTCTCTTGTCAAGGATGGAGTCCTTAAAAAAATATATGCAGCATAACATTACTTTGAATTCCTTGAGAAAATGAGGTGCATTCATGGATTTTTATAGCATTGCATTGGGTTATTGTGTAACTTTTTTGTAGTGTGAAAAGAGGCCATTTAGGGCATTATTAGGTCTTTGACTAGCCCACCAGTCGGATTCAGCCTTGATTTGAGGGTCAAATCGGCTTGGGAGTTGAACCATAAGTGGTTGGGAGGCCGACCAATTTCATAAATGCGTCGTTTAGCAGGTGCGCAGCTTTTTGTGCTAACAGTTGTGCATCGTGCGCATATGCGCAATTTCTATGTTCATGTTCTGCGCATGTGCGCGCGCGCCCAATGTCTGCAAAGCGCTCTTCAATTTTTCACTACTTTTTATATTTTTTTTACCTTTTTGAATGCTGTGGTATTAATTCAAGTCCATGAATGACTTCATCACTGTTTGACGATGCTAAGTTCTTGTAACCATGTGCGGATGAAATTTCAGTGATAACAAGAGTCATCTGGAGTTTCTCGTCAACTCTTCTTCTCAGAGGATAATACATCATCTTCATTTATATTATCATGACAATGCACCCAGCACTTTGGGATTTCACACATTCACCTTGTGCTCAACCACAAGTACATCCAACTCTGCAGATCTCCTTTCTCACTGCGTTACACAGGAGAATCATCTGGAGTTATTCTCAACTCTCTGTAAGGAGGAGTCCATATCTATGTTTCATATATGTCTCAGATAGGAACCACACACCCCTCTCAAGGGCTTTCTCTTAGGTTTGTAAGCTAGGGAGTGTCTCACATAGCTGCAATCATCAACAAGAAGCACCACTATCAATAAACCATGTGTCACTTCCATGAGTGACTGTACATGTAAGAGATAATATTAATACATATTATTTTCTCGAGTCTTCTTCTTTGGATCTTTCTTGATCAAGTTCATCATCTTCTTCGGCATGAGTATGATGTCTTTTATACTTTCCTTTTCTGACCTGACCTTTAGATTTCGGACAATTTATTGCAATGTGTCCCATCTTCTTAGAGATGTAGCATCTGTAATTTGAGAAATCCTTCTTCAACTTGTGTGTCTTTTGTAATCCATGAGGATTCTTGTGTGAATGAGCTTCCTTCTTAATCTTCCCCCTTTTTGTATGAGTTGCTAGAGCTTGATTTTCATCATCACCTAGTTTCTCTTCTCTTGCTTCCAATATAGCTTATTCCAAAGTACAATCCTCCCATAGTCTGCTAAACCTTGTTAGCCTTCTTCTTGAACATATTCCCTAAATGAATTATTCCCAATATCTGGGGAGACCATTCAATGTAGTCATTACCAATTCAACTTCTTTGATTGTGTCTCCAATGGCTTCAAGTTGTTCTTTGATTTGAGACACCCTTGTGAAGTATAAT
Source organism: Picea abies (assembly GCA_900067695.1). Lineage (NCBI taxonomy): Eukaryota > Viridiplantae > Streptophyta > Pinopsida > Pinales > Pinaceae > Picea > Picea abies. The sequence continues at coordinate 8,721 of CBVK0101468156.1, read as the reverse complement.
TGGATAGTTTATGAACTCTGCATATTCATGTTCTTGAGTTGTGTTCTTGTTAATTTTTTAGCTATTATTAGGTTTCTTTTCAAATTACTAGATAACCATAGCATAGGTAGGATAAATGAGAGAAACACAATCACAAGATACACAACATTTATCCTGGGAAAACCTCATGGGGGAGAAAACCTAGAAAAAACTTCCTTAATATAGATAGCCAATACAATGCCAAGACAATAAACCAAACACTAGAGAATATCCTCCACTGAGGAATGCCCCTCTCTCTCTTCCTTCTTCCGGCAATTGGAAACTGCATATTTCTTCAAACTTGCACATTAGATGAGTGAGTTGAGTGAGTGAACAAATGAGGTGTTGGCTTCCTTTATTTATACAAACCGCCAGGCGTTGGAAATGTGTCTCTTCACTGGGCAGGGCCGAGTTGTCTTCTGAGTGGTTAAAACCACTTTAAATTAGCCTAGGGGGCGACTTCTCAATTTGCATAATATATTTAGGGTTTGACCAATCCACAAAAGGGCATTTAGTAAATTACAATGCCCCACATGATCAATCCACAAAAGGGCATTCATCTAATTAATAATGACTCAATAAATAAATAGAATACTCTTTGCAGTTACAATATTTCAACACTCCCCTTTAACAAGAATGGTATTCTACAACATCATCAGGAGAGAGAGATAGAGAGAGAGAGAGAGAGGGAAACAACATCAAAAAAATCTGGAACAGTGACTATCATATCTATAAATCATCGAAAGTTGTTCTCATCATCAATATCATCATTCACAGTAGGGAGCTAGAATGGCATCATAATCATATGCATCAACATGGATTTGTATAACACTAATACATCCTCATCAATAAAAGCACAAGGTTAATACAACATCAACAACAGCAATATCACAACACAAATATTGGAGCATCATCAACAACAACAGCATCACAACACGAAGGCTAGAGCACCATCAACAACATCAGCATCACAGCACGAAGGTTGGAGCATCATCAACATCAGTACTAGGTTGGAAATATTCAGCACGAAGATGGCATCTCATCAACATCAGCACGAGGCTGGAAATATTCAGCATGAGGCTGGAAATCTTTAGCACGAGGCTGGCATCACAACAACATCAGCAAGAAACTGGAAATATTCAGCACTAGGTTGGAATCACAACAACATCAGCATGAAGATGGAAATATTCAACACAAGGTCGGCATCAACAACATCAACATGAATATGGAAATATTCAGGACGAGGATGGAATCAACAACAACATCAACATGAAGCTGGAAATCTTCAGCACAAGGCTGGCATCAACAAAATTTTGTTGTACTCTGACAGATCCAAAAGATCTGCCCAGTAATCATAAGATTTCCTAGGATATAAAATCCTAATGGAGCTACCACTACTGATCAGGATACCATAATATCATCTGCACCACTTCCCCTTTCGAGGGAGGTCCTTTCAGACTATACCAAGCTTGTCTCAAAAGTGCTCAAAATTTACACGAGACAGGGGCTTGGTCAACACATCTGCAACCCGTTCATCTATGCAACCACATTGGAGTTGTAAATCTCCCCTTTTCATCGTATCATGAATGAAGTGATACCAGATCTCTATGTGATTCAACTCATCATGGAACACGTCATCTTTATACAACTATGGTTATCACATAGGATCATGGTGGCTTCCATCTCTAGATCAAATAGATCTGTCAACAACATATGAGGCCATATAGCTTCAAAACTGGTGGAACATGCAGCAATGCATTCTTCTTCTATCGTGCTGGGAGCAATGTTGGATCTCTCCCTACTCTTCCATGAAGTCATGGATGACCCCAGACTGAAACAACATCATGAATTTCTATTTCTATCATAAACACTTCCATCTCAATCTAAATTAGTATATCCATACAATCTGAAGTCATGATCTCCATTATAACTAAGACCACAATCTAATGTACCTTTAAGGTACCTCATCAAATGTTTTGCAACAACCAGGTGAACATGTTTGGGCTCTACCAGATATTGACTCAAGGTGTTCACAGAAAAACATATATCTGGCCTGGTGTTCATCAGATACATCAACGATCCAATGATCCATCTGTACAACGTAGCATCAATCAATTCCGACTAAGTGTCAACCAGGATATTCAAATTCGTTTCCATGGGTGTGAATATGGATTTACATTCCAACATGTCAAACCTCTTCATTATTACAATTTCATACTTCCCTTGGTTAAGGAATATCTTATCTGGGGCTCTGTCAAACTTCAAGACCTAAGAAATAATGCATTGGGTCTTTCATCAAACTCTGTAGTGAGCATCTTCTACAATCTATGATGATATTTTCTTCATCTTATCAAGAATACATCATCTACATATAGTAGTAACATCATTGGCTCATCATTCATAACCTTGAGGTAAAGGTTAGAATTAGCTTTACACTTGGTAAAACCCAAGCTCATCAGGAAACTATCATTTCTTCCATACCAAACTCTAGGAGCTTGCTTCAACACGTACAGAGCTTCCTTAAACCTACAGACATGAGTCTTTCTATCTTCAATCTTCAAATCAAATTTTCTCATTACATTGTACCAATCCGGTTCACTTGCTCAGTTGCAAATCAATCTACACATTCATGTGCTAGTTCTATGCACTCTCTACAAAGCACTATTTATCTCACTTCATGAGAGTATGTCCTCTCCTCTATATGCAATTATTCCTTCTGGAACTAGGACTCTGCACCTGCAATTTCTCTAAAGTTGATAATGATTGCTCCATTCTCATTGTGACTGTTGAAATCAGAGAGTAACTCCTCTACTCCATCATGGAAACAACTTCATATGAAACTAAAAGTGGCTCAATAATTGATACTGAATGTAGCTCTTCTTCTTTCATGGAGGTAACTCTATATTTTTTTGTAGTCATGTCTCCATGACCCAACTAATGTACTGCACTAATCACCACTCAATTTTAAATATAGGGATTTCTCCCCCTGCATATCATACTATATATGAATCATGGTTGTTCTAGTTGTCTTCATGAATACTGGAACTATTTCTTTAATTATTGGAGTAAGTGTCTCAGCATATTATTCTCCCTCTTGTTGGGAGAATCCTCTTGGAAACTCATCAGGATTTGTACATCTGCAACATGCTTGATCTGTTAGATCAATCTTGGAAGTTAATATTGACTTATCTTCCAGTCTCACGGAAAGATCCATATTCTAGTCTTTCGAACTGGCTTCCTTCTCTATCACTGAAAGAAAGGAATATTCCCAGGATATTTCATATCTCCTAGAAGTCTTTGAAGCTACGATCTAGTCTTCTCATGCAATCTATCTCCCAGTCTCGGAAGTTATTTCTTCATATGATCCTTTCTGAGATCAGGCTTACTCTTGATTTCTTCTGAGTCTACAAGGACTTCATCATCTCTTATGGGGTATACTTGGTGTTGAATACCAAGTTTAAATATGAAAAATTGAGTGAGACTTCAAGTGAATTCTTCTTCCTGTCAAGGTGGCTTCATTATACTTTGAAAAATTCTACTGTGAGTTCTTGTTCTAATGTTCGGTCATCTTTGGGTCCTTCTGCTCCTTACAATCAATCTCCATATGATATACTTTGTATTTCAAAATATAACTTATTCTTCATCTTCTTTGGTACATGAATGTATATGGCCATGTACATAGTTTGCTTCATGTCTCATCTAATATATTTCCTTCTACAACCTTCACTATAGATTCATCAGGGTTATCACCTGTGACCTGAAACAAGGTCAACAAAACAACAAGCAAGAATAATATGCTTTGTATAATACTAAATAAAACAATAGAATGAATAATCGTCATTGTAGCCCCTTTAGAGCTATCACTTGTGACCTATCTAAAACAAAGATCAAAATTAAGAAGTACAATACGAAATGAGATCAACACTCTTCTAGTGTTGTGATCAAACATTCTGTTAGAATATAATGGATGTGCTCATTTTACCATCGACAATATCACTATTTTCACCCAACCATAGGCCGAAGCCACCCTCCGAGCACCTTAACCTTGACATAGAATCATTCCAGAAGAAAACCCTAGGCTAGATAGCCAAACAAAGGGTAGCGCACCTTTCCCCAAGGCTAGTGCACCAACAAGAGCTGATCAGATAGTCCAAACCATAATCAAGAGATATTCCAAGCCAAAATCAAAATCTACTAGCTGCAATGGCAACTCTCCTCCAAACTTGTGCAGAAAGTGGGAAACTGCAGTGCGCACAAGTGTTGCTCTGCAATTCCGAGAATGCCTGCCAGAATGAAGACTGGCCTCCTGTATTTATATTAATTTTGGCTAAATTCCTGGGCCAACTTCTCATTCTGGATACCTATTTACTCATTATATATTATTTCTTCTGGCCGACTTCTTCTCTTGGAGGCTAATAACCTAATACAAATTATCCTCTTGAGCCGACTTGTTTTCTAGGGTTATTAGACAACTTGTTAGAGTCTCTTCTTTCTTCCTAGAATATTCTATTCTTGTTAGATTTACACGTCGAGGTAAATGCCTCCCATAGCTACCATAATATCAACACTCCCTCCTAGCTAGGGAGGTATTAAAGGTAATGGTCCTGAGCACAAACATACCATTTACCCGGTAGCATCAACATAGTCGTATAGACTATCAATGTCAACAACCGCATCATCTCTCGAAACCATACTCCATCTGAGTGATCATAAATGATGTTGGATAAGTCACTCACTCCATAGAGTGACACAAGAACCATTCTTATAATCCAGACATATGTCCTGGACCATTTTCTGTCTGGAAAATCTTTGTCCATTGATCATCCATCTAGCTGATAATTATTTCCAACATTGTTGATAGTCTTCAAGGAAATCGGAACAATATCATTCAATAGATCACAACTGTGTCTATCCATAGTAGTACACAACTACAATCCAGTGGTACACTACCACACCAAGTAGCACACAGGTACTTGATCAGTGACGTATAGTCACAAACCGTGGAACACATCCACCACAATAGTATACATCTACTGTCTAGAGACATACAGTCTTCATAACAATCATCTGATATCAACCTGCATAGAAAACATTGTTATGATATAAACTGAATCATTTGGGCCATTCTTCAACTCACATCTGTGAGATCTTGGAAGAGAATCTACCCTCAGAAGGTAAAACATCAATGATGAGCTATTTGGACTATTCTTATCAAATAAGGAAGAATAATTGTCCCAATTTCTGAGCCTAGACCATTCCCCACCCTGCTCCATTCCTCCGACACTAGATAAAGTGTAACCTGGAGAGAATGAGTCTGCCCTAAGGAATGTTGTCCCTGATTTTTGAACCTGGACCATTCCCCACCCTGGGTCATTCCTTCGTCACTAAACAAAGTGAAACCTAGAGAAAATGAATCTGCCCTAAGAAATGATTGTCTGAACCATTTCCAAAGGAAATGATTGTCCTGCACCAACCTCCAAAACAGACCATTCCTTGTGTTAACCACAATGGGAAATCTATGTCCGACGAGGCGAGCCAGTCTTCTTGAGTAACCCTCAAGAAGAGAGACTACCCTAGACCATTCCCCATGTTAACCACAATGGGAAATCGTTCTCTATGGTACATTTATGTGATAGGTTTCTAGGAAATACATTTATCATAGGGAATTAGTGAGATCGGAAGAGACCATTCCCCATGTTAACCACAATGGGAAATCGTTGTCTATGGTACATTTATGTGATAGGTTTCTAGGAAATACATTTATCGTAGGGAATTATAAACAAATTTGGAAGTAGAGAGTAAATTTAATGTAATCATGTATTAATTATTTTTCTAATCAACATAAGTTGGTCTAGGGATTCAATATGGTGATGAATCCCATGTGTTATTATTTCCATTTAGAACCAATCAATTCAATTAATACATAGCAATTTGTAGGAGAGAATATATAGCTATATACCTTTTAATTATTTGACAAATATTTTTAAACCAACTCTCTTTTTCCACCAATTGAATTATGTGGTGCAACATAATTATAGTAACAAGATTATATCTAGGGCCCTCCATTGAATGAAACTAGCTTATATCTAGAGTCCTCCATTGAATGAAACTAGCTTATAAGAGTCCTAAGGAGGTTCAAACCTATGATTTTATATCTATCTACCAAGATTAAAATATAACCAATCAGCCTATCATATGCTTCCAAACATCCCACTAAATAGATTATACCTAATTAGAGATTAAATAAATTTAATGTCTAATTAAATATTAAACAAATTTATGGACATAATTATATTTTTGATATGTATTATTAGGTAAGGTTCTATGTAATCATTCCATGTGCAGAAGATATATTGGTGATCGATATGAACCCGCTCCCTTCATGGAATTGATTAGGCATTCTAAATTCTTATGGTGAATACAATTATTGAACATAGAATTATATATAATGGGAATTTAATTAGATATTGAACACTAAATTATTGAATGCCATGATGCACGAAATGAAGTGAGAAGAATGAAAGGTTATACCTACCTTGATGAAATGATATGATGGGCTTCTACAGAACAAATTTAACATAGGGAATTAGAAACAAATCTGGAAGTAGGGAATAAATTTAATGTAATTGTGTGTTAATTATTTTTCTAATCAAAATAATTTGATCAAGGATTCATTATGGTGATCAATCCCATGTACTCGTATTTCCTAGCGTGACTATAACTTAACAAACCATTTGTTCTTATTTACTAGCATGATACTTTTCCATGATATAAGATTTAAGTACAGATGATCTTTTACTAACATCACATTTTTTCATGAAATATGATAGAAGGATGCATGGCCACTCTTAACTCCAAGATCCATCTATTGGGATATTGACCTAGAAGGGAAATATTACAAGAGTACTCAAAGGTAGTCTTAAAAGTAATGCCTCTATCAGTGACCAAGCTCTCTTTAGGATCAATGGTTTTCTAGCCTAAGGAAATATTCATAAACTATTTCAAATTTACCATAAGGTTCATGTACTCTAAATATTTCAATGAATCTTAGTGTGGATTATGAAGACAAAGATAAGAAAATGATTATCCAAGTCAAATTTAGTCATATATGATTAGTCTCTTTCTATCATATATTATAAAACTTAGCATTATCCCTCAAAATATTTCTAGGAGAAGATATATAGCTATATACATTTGAATTCTTTGCTAATTAGTTTTAAACTACCTCTCATTTCCCACCAATTAAATTCCTTGGTGTAATAGAATTATAGTAAGAATCATGTATCTCAAGTCCTCCATTGAATGTAAAAATATTATAAGAGTCCTATGGAGGCTCAAACCTGCAAGTTTATATACATTTATCAAGATTTAACTATAAGGAGTCAGACTATGATACAATTCCAAACACTCAACTAAATAGATTTGGTGGGTTACAATAGTTCCCTTTATAACAAAAATGCACAATCATGGAGATTTTCATCCTTGAGAACAAATTTTGAGTTAAAATATCATGTCTAAATTAGACTTTAATATGTTGATTATAGTATTTATATATTCTTGAAGTTGAGAAAGTTAGTTCAAATTTTAGGTAATAAGAATAAGAATCTTGAAGAAACTCAAGTATTTTAATCTCTTGATGAAGATATTTAAAATGAAGATATTTAAAATGAATATATTTCATTCCATTCTCTGATGAGAAATAGTACTTACACGAGTCTAGTCTGTCAGTATCTACCTTGAGTTGTTGAATGACACGTAAAGGTAGTAGTTGAGTAAGGTTTGATGAACAACAATAGTGCATATTAATAAATGGGGTTTGTAAAGATATGGAGGTGTGGTAGAACATAATTGGTAGCATTGGCATAGGAGCTCATTAGTATATGTGTTTTGATTCCCATCATGGATGGCTTGTGATTAATATAACAAGACTATCCTAAGATCATATATGTGTAGTCTAGTGGAATTGCATCACAATCTATTGTGTTAATGTGGTGTTCAATGGAAAAGGTACTTTGGTGGCATTGTGTGATGAGGATAGAGGTTCCCTAAATTTTGACCCATCCTAGATGGTAGGGTTGAGGATGGGATATAAAAAGAATATGAAGTTCATAAACTAGCTCATGGGGTGTGAGATTTCATTCACAACCATCGTCAATAATCAATTGGGATAAGTATTGTTTGATTTGGAAATTGTGATGGTAGAGAGAGGAGTTAGTGGTTGGGGAAGAGGTGGTCATTGAGGAAATAATTTTATAATGGTTTGAGGGGTTGTCTAAATCAAGGAGATCTAATTTTGGCGGTGAAGGTTTTGATATGGTTGTAGCAAGTAAACATAGAGTCATGGATATCTTGCAAGGAATGCAAATCCATGATATCATGTTTGAAGGTATGGTGAAAAATACAGAATTCAGGGTTATATGGGGTGATGAAAAAGGGTTGAGTGCAAGGAAAAAACCAATAGGTTTAGTAGATTGCTAGCAAGGGTGTTTGCAGACGTTCCACTTTTCCACAAAAATAACACACTTAAAATCCTCATTAAGAGTGATGTTGGTAAATAAGATCACACCATGTCATATAGAAGGTAGTAAACCATAATTAAATTTGAAAGAACCACAACGGTGTTGGTCTGGGTCTGATTGCGTAATCTCTCACCAATATTTTGGCATGACCAAAACTTAATTACAATTAAAATCTCCCTTGGTT
>CBVK0101468134.1:0-10224 GCA_900067695.1 Picea abies | reverse complement strand
CCGAGGAGGGAGGATCTGGGTCTATAGTAGCTTCTTGTATATCCTGATACACAATTTCTATTATGCACGGTGGCATTTCCATCTCAATGTGTGAATGACCTTCATATGACACAACCATAGAATGTAGGGTCCATGGGTCAGTAATATATGCAGTATGAAAAGGAATGGACCTCAATGACGATGAAGACTCACCAGATATAGCATTAATGTAGGAGATTGGTACCGATAAATTAAAAGTTCCCATCAAGGGGGAATAAATTTCGACACCAACATTCACAGTTGGATGCTAAGAATTATCGATAATGAGAACCAAAGTTCCCACTGATGCAGAAGTACTAGGATGTGAAAAGGGAAATTGGTCGATCATCACAATCTTCCCTTCACGAGGAAAGCATAAAACATGAAAAATTGATGACACAACGACTATCATAGCGTAAGTCCAATTACACCCTAGTAAAATATTGTAGTCGAGAGGTGCATCAACCACCTTGACCTCCACCTCCACGGTCTTTCCTCCTAAATAGAACAGGAAAATGGGGAGGATCCCATGGGGTCTAAACGAACATCCATCGAATGAAGTCAACATGGTCATGGATTGAGAAAGTGGTGGAGAGTCAATGGTTTTCCAACAATATAAAGACACTACAGATGTCAAAGTGCCTTGATCAATGAAAGTATGCTTGATGGTGATATTCATACCCTCCACATGGATCTAAAAGGCCACATTTTAAGGAAAATGAGGCTTGACATCCACAAAATTGAACTTGATAACCTTTGATCCACTTGGGTCTAGAGCTCCCAAAGAATATAGAAAGGCATTCCTCTATGTGCGACACGTCTGGAGAACCTCCAAGATCGACATCGTGCATGAATTTGGCCCAAATACTTGACAATCGAGTGATTTTGGGAATCTCTGGCATTAGGATTGTGGGAAGAGTGATTAAGGACTCCTTTCAGAATATGAGGCAGAGGTTCCAACTTATCTATATGAAAATGTGTTTCCGGAGGAGGAGGATCTGGACCTATAATAGGTTGTGAAGAAACATAATCACGAGCTTGAGTGGCTATACTAATCTTAGATTTAACCATATTGATGCATATATGTCCACCATCATGTGCCAAGGGGTTTTGACTTCCACTCGATGCATTTCCAGTGTTGGAGGATCCTGAGGTCATATTTTGGTTATGTGGAAATGGGTTAGTCAACACAGTACGATGTTGCGCTATGAGCCTTGAGGCTTCCTCAATTTTGGGGCACAAGTGGTTAAGGTGATCATATTTACAAATTTTACTAGGAAACTTCACCTTCCTCTTTTCTTTCTTTCCCTCACCAACATTATTATTAGGTTTATCATTATTATTATCGTCCTTGTCTTTATTCTTTTTATTATTCTTCCCACCCTTACAATTATTACCGCGAATTTTATTCTTGTTCCCTCCGGGTTGCTAGCTATCAATTGGGTTCATCGATTGTATATAATGCACTTCCGCCAATTGGGTGGGTGAGGATGAAGATGTATCTTGTCCTACTATAGAGGAGTTAAGAGAAAAATGTTTCAGCTAGTTCATCACCAGTTCTGCAATCTTAGCATTTGCAGAGCCTATGATGTCATCAGCATGAGGCCCAGGATTTTGTTTAGGATCTTAATTTGACCATGGCGTGTCATGGATAATTTCTTAGAGAATCCCAGATTTATCATATATAAGGTCCAACTATTGGGCTTTGAAGATGGCCTCTTCCTCATATGTCACTCCGAATGTAGAAACATCCTTTGAAATATAAGGCAATAAAAAATTGAGGAACCATTCCAATAGAAAATATGGAGGAATGTAATCTTTAATCAACCTCTTCCATAAATTCCACTCTTAAATATGATGGTATACATGGGTGGCCTTATCTTGACAAAAATATAATAAAATTTCTATGTCAGCATCATAACAAACCGTCAATAAGAAGTGGTTGAGAAAAATTAGGACCATCTGATTGAAGGTTCCATAAGTGCCCCTAGGTAGCTTGATGTACCACTCTATGGAATACCATGTAAGGGTGCATTGAAATAGTCTCAAACAAACATAATCGTCATTAAGGGAGTTACAGGAGGACCATAAGTGAAAGGTAGTCACATGCTCACCTGGTTGTTCACCAGTCTTTCCATCAAACTTTGGAATGTTAGAGGGGCACTTGGTAGGGATGGGAGGACATGAAATATTGTGATGCACTAGTTTGTTCATCAATTTTGACAAGTCTAGCATATTTAACGTGGCTAGAAAAGGGATTCGGGGTTGCGACATCTCACCCCATGCTCCCGAGAAATATTGGTTTTGAGAGATCGCGGGCCAACGAGTGTTTTGGTATACACCATGGCCCTATTTGGTAGGATAGTATCCTCCTCCCAATTGATTCATAAAATGTTGTAAGGGAAACATCCCCGAGGAAGCCTCTTGTGAGGAGAAAGCACCATAATAAGGGTTACTCATGTGAGGATATATGTTTCCCCTAGAAGAAGGAACTTTGTGCAAGGGGTTTCCCATACCATAAAATTGACTCCCCCCTAATGAAACACCAGAGGTTAGAGGGGGGTTCTACATAATAAAAGCATTCGTAGGAATCATTGTTGTGGAAGAAGGAATAGCAGGCGAAATATAATAAGTAAACTGACTGCCCATTTGAGCACTCCACCCTGGAACATTGAAGTTAGGATTGGGTCCAGAGGAAGGAGGATTACAAAACTCCTATCATGGGAGTTGGTTGAGGGATATGACCCCCACCAAACGAAAAAGGAGTATAAGGAGGCGTCGTGCCCCCAGACCCAAAACTAGGATTCACATTAGATGTCAAAACAGAGGATGACAAGTGTGAAGTCATGTCCAACATACCAAAAGAGAAAGCATTATAGGCCCAAGGCATTGACTAAGAGCTATGATTCGATGAACCACCCAGGAATACAAAAGGATTCATTCCCATGGGTTGAGTAGAGACCATGGGTTGTGAAGTATTAAGTGAGGATTTCTCTGGAATCCAAACCATTGATGATGCAAGAGTCGAGGGTACTTAAATAACTATAGCGGAGGTTGGATTTGAAGGGATTCTTGAAACATTCATATCTAAATCAGTACTCATGGTAGGAAGATCGTGAGTCTATGGGGTGGAGATATATGTACCACATTTATTAATTCTATGTCTTGTTGACAGGTCAAAATGACCCATTCAATTAAATAAGGGAAAATGCCTGGTGGCAAGTCCTAATCAGACCCACTCTCATTTGGGGTAGAATTTCTCATGCGTTTATGGGCCTCGCTACCACTTAAAATTAAGAGAATAAAAAGGAGAATGATAATGAATTGCCCACCAAAGAGTTCTAACTAATTCTAAGTCTAAACTAATTCTAACCAAATCTAAACTAATTCTAACCTATCCCAAGAAAAAAACTAGAAGAATGAGTACAAAGAAAGATAACCATCAGAACCAAAAATAATTCATGTATTCTAATGATAAATGAAAGAAATAATACTACATATGTATAGACAAATAGTTGCACAATACATTTATAACATCATTTATGTACCCATGAAGACACAATACATTTATAACATCATTTATGTACCCATGAAGAAACATGTGACAACCTGAGTAAACAACACAGAGTGCAGAAAAAATTCATACAACAAAATCCTATCTACTCAAGAAAAAGATAAATGCATGAAGAGTAGTCTCTACTACATCCTTCAAAGCCACAAATTTATGAAATTCCTCCTACTCTTTATTCCTCAGAAATAATAGTACCACCCTTTGTTACAAAGGGAAAAGGTCCTCTTACTCTACTATCAATCTTCTTTTATAAGACCAGAGAAAGACTCTTGAGTTATCTTGGTTTTTCATTTCATTTTCGCCCAATTTATCTTTTACATTTCAAAAATATGGAAGTGGGAGTTACAAATGGAATTTGAAGAGACTCCTGGGTGGTTACATTTTCCCTATGGTAGTTTACAAATGATATTCGTTAAAAAAAAATCATTGACTCTTCTCATTGGCGTTATCTTTAGTTCCTCAAAATTTTCTAAGCCTTTTTGGAGTTTTTCCGCTGAATGAAATCATTCCAGATTATTCTCATCTATCTTAGATTTCTATTGGGCCCTTGCTGGTGTTATTTCATTGCCTGTAACTCAAGATATGATTGTTTGAAGTCTACATATCTAGTTCTTCATTTGAATCCGAGTTTTGTCTATGTTTTTCATTTTTAGACCCTTTTTTCTCTCCATCTTCCAGTACTATCCATCCCATCCTATTCTCCTCTCCTCTATATTTCCATAAAGCTATTGCTATCTTGATTTCGTCAGTCATAGCTCCAAATATGATTGTTTGAAGTCTACATAGTCCATTTCCCCCCCAAATTCGTGTCTTGACATTCTCCACAATTTTTGAGACCTCTTGTCACTTTTCTGATCATAATACATCTTCCATTGCATTCCCCTACTTGATACCTTTCCAATGAGGTATCATGGGCTCAATTCCGACACCTATAGCCCAATATATGGTTGTTTAAAAACTGTTGCATGAATGGTATTTTGGGAGAGTTGGTCGGGTTAGAAAAATTGGTTGAGTCAGGAGATCAGGTCAAAAAAATTGGTCGGTGTCGAGATATTGGGTCGGAGGATCAGATTGGGAGGTTAGGTCAGAGGATCGGTTCAGAAAATTCAGTCAACATCGGGAGATCTGGTTGGAGGATCGGGTCGGGAGAGTTGATCGGGTCGGAGGATCGACATTGGGAGGTCGGGTCAGAGGATCGATGTTGAGAGGTTAGGTCAGAAAAATTGATCATCATCACAAGATGTGATTGGAAATCTGTATCATTTAGGTATGGATGAATTCTGACGATGAAGAGGGCTCCAAGATTAAATGTGGCCCTGAAGGGCCAAGTGGCAGGTGCCATGTCAACATCCATGTTAGTTCCATGTCATATGGAAATGATGACAAGGGACCACATGGATGCCACATGGAAGTGAGGTGGAAATGGAGATATTTGGTCTAGGAAACTTTGGGAGACCATAAATTTTGATCCAGAACTCGGATTTAAGTATGGTTATAGATGTTAGAAAGTTATCAACTAGTATAATCCAACTCTGAGGTTTAGTTAGAAAAAATAATAGAATAAAAGAGAGGGAAATATCAATAAATAAAAGGTAGGATAAAAGGGGAAGAATATCAAAGGATTCCCCCACATGCATCTCAAATATGGTGTGATCGTGAAGAAATGATATCATGATAACCTTCTCCTGCAACCAAATAAAGGGATGAAATCAATTATGCGTTAAAAGGACATTCACCCATACATGAGAAACATTATATTTCCATGCCTTTAAGAAGAATTATGAACAATTCTAGATTTTGAAGGACATGAAAAGGAGATATTTATTGAAGGCAATAATCTATGATCCAAATTAAATAACTATCACGATAGTTGAATACATATAATCTCCAACACATAGGAAGGATTAGTGACATAATGAATCAAGTTAAGAGTTGTCCAATATATGAGAGTATAAAGATGAATATGTTAAGCACCATATGCTATCAAACCTTGAATAAGTCATCCATGAAAATGATCGAAAAACTACATCAAACTCATCCATTACATGTACTGGATCATCAAACCTTACAACCGTATAAAATAATTAAACAATTGGAAAACTATGTAAGGTAGGAAGACAATGCATTGACCACTCATACAAATGTCAATGAGATATCATAGGTAAACTAAGAATCATGAATACATTTAAAATCATAAGATCAAAAGAGATAATAAACCCCCATTAAGCAATCACCAGTAAATACCAACCCAAAACTTCCTCAAAGTAGGCAAATAAATAACATTAGGCTTAAGTGGTAGAGGATTAGGCAATAGGATTGAAATTTTAGTAGGGTGTCCTTTCCTTTAGATTGCACAAGAAAAATTAAAAGGGGGTTGTTGTGGCCACAACAAATGGCGACACAATAGAAGAACCAATTATGTATGTAAATAGAAATCTAGGTCCTATAGTTCATATCTGAATTTTAAAGATAAGTTGAACAAACTGCAGACAGTTTTCCAATAATCATGGTAGCTACAATGATTCCAAAATTCTAGAATATATAACCCAATATTTCTAGTACTTTTAATCTAGCATACCCTTTTCTAAGAGCCAATTAATGAGATAAATTCTCTTACTGGTTGCACACTCTAGATTAACTTTGGTTCAACCATGGGCTTTCACATTTATTAACAAGCAAACATCTACATAAGTTTGTTCCTCACCTCTCTTTTCTTGGCATTGCTTTGCTTCCAACGAGCATCCATAGCCTCGATGAAGTTTCCTCTCTTCCATACAAGCATAGCCCCAATGCCAGTAGATGTCCATAGCCTCAATGGGTTTAATTATACTTCCCACACTATTAACAATGCTTTCAACTTCCTTTTTTATTTCAGAATATTCTCACCCTTTTAGATTTTATATATAGATATGCATAAGCACATAGGGTGTAAAGGAAGCAGGGTGATACGAGAGTTACTTTGTTTTGCTGAGTAGATGTTATGAATTTTAGTTTAACCCACAAGTTTCCCCAAAAACCATCATAGTATTGGCCATTTTATTAATGTGAAGTGAGTGGAGCTCAAAGAAAAATATAGATAGACACTTTCCTATACTTACAAATTATTATGGTATGCTCAATAGGCATATGTGTTCCACCACAAATATCAATCCATAACTACAATTGAGGACTTCATGAATGTTCATTCACATAGAGCATCCCATGTGTCTTATGACTTGTAAAAATTTCTTCAATATGTGACCAGAATTGGACCAGCCCCTCACTCAAATTTAAAGAGTAATCCTCGAGGAAGACTAAGAGTCAAACGAGCTCAGAGAAATGCCAACATTCAAATCAAAATATGGAATCAATATGTACAAGTGGTAGGAAAGCATTAAAACTGAGTTTAATTCATGAAACATAAAATTAAACTAAAAAGAATCTAAATCTATGGTGTCAGTCATCAAAATGATAAAAACTAGTTGAAAAATAAGAATATAACCCAACAACAAGTAATAAATCTGGTGGCATCAATAGAAATGTGTTTTTAGTGAAATATCGAGGAGGAATCCAAGGTAAATAACTAATCAAGACATGTGAACCATTCATCAAGCCCAACAATTTTTTTTCCTAGAGTAGAGATCTGAAATGAAGGACAAAGCAGATAACAAAAATTGATGATCTGGTGTAAAATATTTGCAATACAATTCTCTAATTCAATTGTCACATGCAATTTTTATCATTTAGTGCAACAAAACAAGTTGGTAATCTAGAAAAATGGGTTAGTGTAGATGCTCAGTCAAAACAAATTTTCAAAATCCAATTTCATATAATATTCCATAAACCCAAATGCTCTCAAGATTTCTTGACATAAGAAATTCCTTTGCAAATTTAAAAACGTTGGATTTTCCAATAACAAAAAATATTTTTCTAAGCAAAGTGTCATTCTCTATTTTCTATCAAAGATAATAATTAGCCACACATACCTAAATAATTTAATCTAATAAATCAAAGAGGAAAATCACAGTTATGGAGGTCATCAAAATAGTCATGAAAAGGACTCCAAATATCAACTAGATCATAAGCAAATATGTGAGTAAATAAATGACTATAATTTTGATCAGTTGTTGATTTGGTGGCAATCTGGGTTGATAAAAAGTGTCACAAAGGAATCTAATTAACCAAGTTCAGATTAACGCCTCCCTAAGTTGCCTTCATTTCAAGAGAAAAAAAATCTGAGTTGTTGGTTGCATAAGCCATTTCCCAGCCTGCAAAACAACATAGAATTATGTGATCATCTCTTAGATAGCTTGGGAATAATTTTTACTCTAAATGACTAATTTATTAAAATTAACTAAAACGAAAAACAAGACCGGAATTAAAACTAATGCTAGGAAAAACATGCTAAGCTAAAGTAAACTTAAACTAAGTTAGTTGTCATAAAGCTTTCTGTAAAGGCTAGTGCAGTCATTCTGTTGTGCATTTAACTAAATATAATAGCCTTCTTCCTTAGAGATGATCAATATGTGCTTTCCCTCAATATTCCCTTCAACAAGAGACTTTAGTGTCATGATTGTTGTGATATTTGGATATATGGACACAATGTCTTGGCCCTAAAATTAGAGTCAATTAAAATAATAAAAAAGGACCATTAGGCTCTGATTTCATTTATCTTCTAAAGATGCCAATCCATCAACAAAACTTAGTCATAAAAATATGATCCAATGAATATTATCATTGCACCCAAAGGTATGTGTTTCCTCCTATTATTAATGACTATAATGTGATACATTAGCATGATCATCTTTGAGCCATGTGAGATGCAAGAGAAAATTATCATGAAAAGGGAGCAATTAATATATTTTCATGATAGCAAAACAATCTGAGATCACATCCTAGATGGATCTACTTTCCCAACACGAATGAGAAATATGATTAGAAACAAAAATTGAATGAAGTAAATCAGATTAGATTTCTAATAAGTGATCAAATTGGCATGTTGGAGAAGTTCATGAAACTGATATCCTCAAATTTCCAAGAGTGTTCAAAGTAGAAAAATTATAAACCACTTCCTCGAGATTACACATGTCGAATAATAAGAGGAAATTCAAATGAAAAAGAAGAGTTTATATTTTCTCTCTCCACTAGATATTTTTTTCGTTCAAAGAATGAGACATATAATTCGGAAAACAAAATCAACAAGCTCATGAGTAAGATGGATCAAAATATAAGATGTACCGTCATGACCCCAACATGTTTATCCTTCCAATGTAGGAATAGACTGATTTTGAGTTCAAGGAATGATGAAGAGTGTGGGGGCTCAAAAGATTGATGAGTTACAACCTGCAATGAATTCACATCTTGAAGATTATTACCATGGCTAAAATGAAAACAAATGTTGAAAACTCAGAATTGGAATCTTAGAAGTTGCCTTGATATATTCCATAAAGATACTTACAACTCCCAAACATTTGAATGGTTTCAACATGAGATAAGTTTGTAATTACCATCCATGATAAAATTTAGATTACTTAAGAATGTGACCATAATGAGTGACCCAAAATCAACAAACCCAAAGGATGAAAAGACATCGTTGAAGAAAACATTAGGTCTAAAAATCCATCGAATTGATAGTGCTAAGATGCGTCTTTGATTACTCAGTGAGTTGGGGAATAGAAAGATTGGTTCCCAAATAATTTTTTGAAGAAGGTATCAACAAAATATTTCAATTACCATGTTGTCCATAATTGTCAAAAAATGCATTTAGACAGTGTGAATGAATATCTCTTGTTGTTGTGTATGAGAGGAAACATGGGAGAAGCGAGTTGTAACATAATA
Source organism: Picea abies (assembly GCA_900067695.1). Lineage (NCBI taxonomy): Eukaryota > Viridiplantae > Streptophyta > Pinopsida > Pinales > Pinaceae > Picea > Picea abies. The sequence continues at coordinate 818 of CBVK0101468134.1, read as the reverse complement.
GATGGAAATCCTCAAAAAAATTGAACAGAGCATAAGATATGTGTATCCAGTGCTCAAAAATTGAAAATAAAAGTGTTAACAGAAAATAAGTCAAAAGAGATAAAAATTAGCAAAGTTCATTATGCTAAAAAGGTTTATAGATAAAAATCATATTGGTTGAAAGTAGTTGAAGAATAGAGTCAATGGGAAAGAAATCATTTGGACAACTCCAAAATGAAAGGAAAAATAATATTCTAGAGAAATTCTAAGGAGTTGGAGTGGCTTGGATTTCAGATGGGAAGATTTTAGTCACCCAAACTTTCAATTCATTGTGTGGGACAATAAACCTAAAAATTATAAGAATTTTAGTCAAGCAAACTTTTCCAATTAGAATCATGTAGATGTGAATATAGCACAAATCTAAATGTTCATTTTTATTACAAGAGGGATTGAATAGTATCCTAATTTACAATATCCCACTTGCACGATGCTGTAGTGCATGGAAAAGGATTTGGCATGGTGACTATGCACAAAAAATCTGTGAACTGAAAATTACCCAACACATAGAAAAATTTGAGGATGAGATGATGTAAATTTTCCCATATATTGAATTCATAAATTGATTAACAAGAAAATCAATGGTCAAGATTTATGTTTCTTTCCATCTTAGATGTGAATTCATTTATTGATCAACCAACAATAATGAAAATAAAATGAAAACAAAAAACTAATTAAAAACTAGAAAGTAAAGCTAAACTATGCAAAGGAAAAGACACTAATTTATTCTACCGTACTCCTATCCTATGCTACTAATGGCTAGAATTTTTCTATGTAAATTC
>CBVK0101468129.1:0-11597 GCA_900067695.1 Picea abies | reverse complement strand
TCTTATGTGAGTGAACTTCCTTCTTGCTCTTTCCTTTTCTAGTATGTGCTACTAGGGCTTGATTTTCTTCATTACCTAGCTTCTCTTCTCTTACTGCCAATCTTGCTTCTTCCTGAGCATAATCCTCCCATAGTCTGCTAAACCTTGTTAGCCTTCTTATTGAGCATATACCTTGAATGAATGATTCCCATGATCTGGGGAGACCATTCAATGCAGTCATAACCAACTTTGCTTCTTTGATTGTGTCTCCAATGGCTTCTAGTTGTTCTTTGATCTGAGACACTCTTGTGAAGTATGATTGAATAGTTTATGAACTTTGCAACTTCATATTTTTGAGTTGTGTTCTCAAGGTCATATTCTGGTTGATATTCTTGCCTTCATATAGTCTGGATAAGGCATCAAATATTTTCTTGGGAGTTGTCAACGATGAGACATGGGGGATCAAGTGATATTTTATAGAATCAGCAGTGATTTTCTTTGCCTTCACTAGGTTCTTCTTGTACTTTTCTTGGGCCTCATCTTCATCGGGTTTTGGAAATTCTTTTACAAAATATTCTAGATCATTCTCTTCTATAATGAGCATCACTTTGTACTTCCATGCTCGGAAGTTATCAACACCTTCAAACTTCTCATCTAGCTTGGTATCGAGTGACATATGTTCTTGAAAAAGACAATAAGAGATAAAAGTTTTCAAAGAAAGGTTTTTTACTTACCAGAAGGTGTTATGTCAATTTGACCAGTTCTAGCTTGAATTCTACAGCTACCAAGACTAGGGTTTATGAGGAAACCCTAATTTTTCAAAATTTGAATTTTGAAATTCTGCTCTGAGGGATAGGTGCACCCTCCTAAGGTGAGTTCCCTAGTGGTCTCACTTTTACCAATGTCCTTCAAAAAGTGGGTGAAGACCCCTCCTAAGGTTTGTGCAGTTGCAGAAGTTGCAACACCAGTTGTGGTTTACAAAACTTCGTCAAACTGAGAGTTCAATCCCAAGGAAAGATGTGCTAGGGTTAGGGGAGTATCCCTCTGGTCTTAGTTTTCCCAACGAGCTCTTCTATACTGTTCAAATGGCTTCTTTCAGGCCCTCTCTGATACCATGTTGAATTTTTGTTTCAAACAGTTAACTAGATTAGTGTTCTTAAACTTTTAAACAATTAGTACAATAGTTTCATATAAAGGATCATTGAAAGAGAGACATACATAGCATACACAAGATTTACCCTGGGAAAAATTTCTAGGGGAAAAACCCAACAAAACTTCCTTAATATAGATTCAACAACCAAGAGCAATGCCTCTCCAAGAGAGAACTCACGAAGCAGAAGATCCTTATCCAACCTTTGACTAGGGAAGAGTAGTGCACCACATAACCAAGATAAACTCAAGAGATATACCAAGATCCTCCATGAAATCACCTCCCAACTGCAGTAGCGTCTCCCTCTAAGACTTGCTCACTTCTCTTCTTGACTAGAGAGCTTGTGTTGTGTATTATAGCAAATGAGGTGCTAGCCTCTCTTATAAATACTAGTTTAGTCAGCCTAAAATTAGGTCTGGGCCGACCTGACAGTTTGTTAGGGCACAATAGGATCGACCTTAAAAAATAAACTTTATAAAATATATTTGACCTTTTTACTTTGGCGCAATAGGGCCGACTTGACAAATGACACTTTATAAAATACATTTGACACTTTATAAAGGCACAATAGGGCTGACATAAATAATTACAATACAAAAAGAATATCTTCCACTGCTACCCAAAAATTTAACAAAGACAACAGATTTTCACTCGTAGAAATTACACCATATAATTCAATATGAAAACCTTTGAAACACCTAAAAACTTCAAATTTGCATAAATCAAAATGTTGTACAAAATATCCAAGAGTGTAAACATCACATATCAAGAGGTTTGATAATTCCAACAAAAAACAATGAAACGATCTAAGAAAATATATATTGGAAAATCAAATCAGTGTGCTTTGTCTACAATCAAGTCAATAGAAAATAGATCTAAGAAGAAATTAGATTAGCACATTACCATCCCAATAGTGAATAGAAGATAAATCAGGCCTGGAAAAAATCAAATCAACTCATTAACTTTGTACCAACAATCTTGTATCTTTATATTTCCACGGAAAATAAGATTACATAAGCGAAAATCAATGTCTCCCAAGCTTGCAATTCAAAACCAACCATCTCACAAGCTCATAAAGAAAGACAATAGACAATATCACTAGCAATCCCATATCTCACATAGTAATGATTATTATATGGAGTAATGTGCCCCTCCCCTTTTTTAGAAAAAGAGAAAAGGGAGGTTGCAAAGGAAGCCTCTAGAATGGAGTGCTCCACATGACAAGGCCACACTCCAACTTAAGAGAGTGCTCTCTCCAAGAGACTCTTCCCCAACTAGATCATCTCAACTTTGAAAAGAGTAGCTAATTACATGACAAATTGTGCCAATCATGCTTCTCCAAATAACTAACTCAAGTAGTGCACACCACATGTACCAAGCTCAATTAAGCACATACCCACATGTGCCAACTCACCCACTCCACATATTTTTATGCAACAAATTTAAGTAGTGCACCCTTTGTGTCAAAAGCAACTCCAAGTGCTAAAAATGGATGAAAAGGGGCTATGAGACAACTCACCTCATGAGACTCTCTCCCATTGATGTGTCCCTTTCACAACAAGAGCCAAATACTTGAGCAACATGGAGACTAACAATGCATAATTACTTAGTTTGACATAAACTTTTCTTAATTAGTATAGTAAGAATGGTCCATTAAATATCAATCATATTTCATCCCCTTATTACTCCATGCATTTTAAGGAATGACAAAGTACATTTTAAGTCCATTTCTTTATTTTGTGCATTGTCTCAAAGATGATATCATTGACAATCATTTAAGAGGAGATACTTTGGCACAATATCACATTAAATAAAAGCAATTTCTATAACATAATTTCTCAAATCTATTAGAAATGCTTCTGATACATTTCCTATGTATTTTTATCTTCTTTTGTTGTCAAAAACTTTCTTGTGGAAAATAAACTTCAAGTTAGAAGTTTCCACTATATAGTTCTAAGTATGATAATATTATGTTTTATTTATTTATTTTTGCAATGGATTTGAGCACAAGATATATGTAACAATTATGTCATTTAAGTGGGTGGAATAGATATCTTCCTAACCTTGACATCTAAGCCAAAAAAAAGTACATATTATATGCCGAACTTTTAGTAAGGAAGTTCATGTTATATGGCAAACTTTTAGATTAAGCTATTTCACAAGCAAAATTGTTATTGAAGAGACTTGAACTCTGGTAGGCATGATCAAGATAAATTGTTTTCACCAACTTAACAAGTTATCATTGACTTTACTCTCATATTTAAAAATTGTTTATTTTTTAGATCAATTTATTTTTATTTTAATTTTAATATTAAAGATTATTGGTGACCACAAATGACCAATAAAACTATAACATGTACAGGTAATACTAAAGTATTTAGCGAAAAAATACATGAAGACTGTCAAAACATATACCAACAAACCATATAGAACCTCAAAGAATAAAATGGACAAAAGTTCGAGGAATTACAAAAAGACGTTCAAAACCAACAATGCTATCATTAATAAACTTTTTTAACATCTAAACTAAAAAGAAGTGTACAATAGATTCATGTTATCCATTGGTTATGATCTGAATCATAGTGTTCTACAAACTATGCCATTTTTGGGTTGAAACTATGTAAAAACTAAAAAAAAATGAAAAGATTTAAGTTAACAATGCAGAGAGATCCATCTTTTAGAGATTTATAGAGTTGAAGCATCTCACAAAATAAGGTGAAACAGGTTCTCAGAGTAGTGATATAATAAATTACTAAGGAAATCTATGTCAATGTGTTGGAGGATTCCTTGAATAGTAAAAATATCTAATAGCCCATGGTTATTGTCAAAATTCCACATGGTTGAAGAGCAGAAAGGTTGTGAATGAAGATAATCGGAGTCGGAATTTGCAGTGAGAGACTGGCACAAGTTTGGAGAAACAACCAGCAAAATTCTGCATCTAAGATTTACAGAGGTAAGTGAAACACTGCACCATAGTGAAATACAATTTATTTTGTTCACAAGATAAAAATGTCTAGAGTGAAAATGCCCAACCCAATAGAAATTTGTGTAGCAAAGATTTTCAAGCCCAAAATCAGAGATCCTAGAGATAGAGATTGCAAAGCAGAGATTTTTCAGATGCAAAAGTAAATTGACGGAGCCTTGCGATACAAACATGAGTATGCTTACAATATAACAGATGTAAGAAATTTCAGAGGGCAACAAGATGTACAGCATGTAAAATATATGAATGTGTTTCAGGTTTGCAAACAGAATGTATTTTTTCACAGAAAAAAAAGAAGCTTTTATATAGAACAAGGGGTTTTATACATCAAATTTGGTGTGCTGGCTTGGCCGTGACCTTAAAAATAGATTATTATTATATTATTATTATTATGCCCTGATTAAATTATGCGCTGAGGAACAAAAGATAATGTCTTATTTTTTTTTGAAAATAGTCCATGTTTTTTCAAACTAATATTTTCGTACAATAAAATAGGGGTATAAATACCAGAATTTTTATTTTGATGTGAGGCACTCTGCAGATTTTTATTTTGATGTGGAAACATGTTATTGGTCACAGAGTTAAAAAAAAAAGTTTAACTTGATATCGATAGTTGTTTTAGTAATTTGAGAGAGAGATTCAGGAATTTTAATGATAAGGGAGTATAACAAATTTAGGAAGTCAAAAATTTTGAAAATTTGGGATTTGGAAATTCTACTACAACTTAATTAATTACAAAATTTTAAAATTGTGGAGAAGATATATTTGCAAGGAAGTTGTATTTATTGAAATCAAATATTCATCATTAATTTTTTGTTATATTTGCAAGGAAGTTGTATTTATTGAAATCAAATATTCATCATTAATTTTTTTTTGGCATTAAGAGAAAAGTGATATATAGCTCAATATGTTAAGGAGTCTATAGCTCAATATGTTGAGTCTTTATGTTGTAAAGTGCAACATAAAGTGTTATTAAATAATGTCACTTATCAATATACCATAGTAGTTTATAACAATGGTGATTATTATAAAAGGAAGCTATGTCAATATATTTTATAATTATTTGAATAATAAAATATTTTTTGTTATTTTCATTTGACTTATATTGTAAAAAAATCAACAAAATTTTAAGGAAATGATTTATTAAAATTTTTATATTGATCTATATATTTTACAATAAATAAGACATTTAAAAATGAAATGCTCTTTTAATTGAGATTATATATACATCATTTGCAATGATGTTCTATTTAAATATGACATGCATTTATGCATAGCTAATGGGAAAAAACTTGAAGTTGGGTTAGATGAACTCAAATATAAGGTGGTTAATTTGGTATACCTTGGATTGAAGATGAGGTTGATATTCTCAAAGCGCATGTAAGTGTGGAAGTAGTGATAAAGTTTTGGGTTTGAGAGCTCTTTTTGTTCAAACCATGTATCGTTCAAGTGGGTAGTCACAAAGAGAACAACATTTGTGTATTCATTAAAGAAGAGGGCATGGACATAACCCCAAAGGACTTTTGGGTACTTTACTTTAAACAATATCTTTGGATTTGTAATTGTATTGCTAAAGTTTAGAAGCTAGGTATTTCATTGGTTCACCTTGGAGGAGCCTCCTATTATAGGCTCCCCTAATTGTGACTCTCAATTTCCACATACATAATGTATTGCTAAAGATGGGAAGCTAGGTATAATTTGATCAAGGTTTTTTTAAGATTTCATTGATTCACATTGGAGGAGCCTCCTATTATAGGCTCCCTTAATTGTGACTCAATGTCTACATACACAATCACTATTCTATTTACAAATTGGAATTGAGAGTTGTAAGTACATATTGGCAAAATGAGACCACTAAAATAATGAAATTGTTTTCTTAAAACCCAAATTGTAGTATGAGATTGCAAGCTTAAATCTTTTTTGTTAAATGTTTGTTGATATTGTTATGCCTAAATAGGTTTTAATGGAAGCTTACAAGCTTATTGGAAGTTTGCAATGGTTTGAGTCAAGATGCTTTGTGACACTAAGTTGATTTTTGTTCTTTCTAGTGTACTCATTGACTTACTTTGGTGGTCATTACTTAAGACATTAATAAAATTATATTGTCTTTCTTATTTCATCTATAAGTTGGAAAAAAAATAAAGACACTAAAAGGAAAATGTGTTTTATTACCAAGTCCTAAGAAAGGAAGTGGATACCCTAATTGAAGAAACTAATGTGTTGTGATTCATTGTTTTGGGGCTTCAACATTTTATGAGTTGTCGTAAAATAAGATAGATGTGATGCCCAAAATAATATAGGAAACCTAAAGGAGAAATTATTACGTGAAGCCTAACCATAGCATTGCTTTGGAAGACCCCTACACTAAGTATATGTATGAACAAATTACATAATGAAAATTAATTTTTAAAAATTAATAATTTGTCTAATATCATAAAAGAATCATATTCATTTGCAAACCACATCCATTGTAAGCAAATTAAAGCAATATACAACAATTATTCAATGGAAATAAACATCAATGCTTAGAACAACTGAGTGAATATGAATAATTTGAAACAAAACCATTCCAAAAGTTAAAATTTAAAGATTAGTATAACGTTATAACAAGGATAAATTCCAAACTTTTCAAATACTTATTAAAATCAGAGTCTTGTATTAAAAATTCCTTTTATAGTTAAGACTATCTTGTAGGGTGGAAATCCATAACTTAACTCTTATCACCTTTTGATTATTCTAAGGGTTACGCTCACCTACCCTTTTGACCATATCAAGGACTAAGTTCATTTATAAAAACATATTCACCCCCTAAGCACAGTTCTCAAAGTACTCTTTGTCATTCCCAAGGTTAAGTTAGACCTTTGCAAACCCAAAGGCTAAGCACACATTCTAAGGAGTTGTTTGGCCTTTGGAACCACCAAAATTCTCCCTCATTAACCTTTCTTCACTCTAATATCATTTTTAAATAGCAATGTTTTGTTGGTGTCTAAGTCATAAAAACCTTATTTCTTCAAGAATTTTATCACACTCAATTGCACCATGTAGATTTTATAGCTCAAGAGCCCATACACAAATACCTAAGTTGGAAAATTTTATGTCAACTCTCCACAAAATCCCTTTTGTAGTTAACACTATCTTGTAGGGTGGAAATTGTCCCCAACTTAACTCTTATCAATTTTTTATTATTCTAAAGGTTATGCTCACCTGCCCCTTTCACCATATCAAGGGCTAAGTTCATTTATAAAAACATATTCACCCCCTCAGCATAGTTCTCAAAGTACTATTTGCCATTCCCAAGGTCAAGTTAGACCTTTGCAAACCAAAAGGCTAAGCACACTTTCTAAGGAGTTTCTTGGCTTTTGGAATCACCAAAAGTCTCCCTCATTAACCTTTCTTCACTTTGCTATCATTTTTAAATGGCAATCTTTTGTTGGTGTCCAAGTCATAAAATCCTTAGTTCTTCAAGAATTTGATCACACTCAATTGCACCATGTATATTTTATAGCTCAAGAGCTCATACTCAAATTCTCACGTTGGAAAATTTTATGCAACTCTCCATGTAAAACCTAGAATGTATTCTATCCCATCAAGGATGTGGAATTTATGTGCTACTTTTCCATTTCCCAGTGATTTGGATGAAGAAATAAATTATGAATTTAATAGTAACTCTATATTCTTTGTTGGCCATAAGATCCATTAGCACTAGTCATAAGTGTAGATGTCATCTTTATTTTTATCAATTGGGCACTACTCTTCCCTTAACTTAGATGGAGTTTTGATCTAAATTGGATCATTTCCAGAATCTCTTTAAACTTTGTATACAACCTGAGTGGGCCTAATGGTTGGGTCGAGGGGGTCCCCTGTCCCACAAAAAAGGGGGTCTCATACACCAATTTGGTGTTTGGCTTGGCTGTGACCTTAAAATTAGATTATTATTATTATTATAAATGTTTTTTTGGCAAAGTTAAGGAAATGCCCAAAAATTTACTTGGAAGTTGAAACAAACCATTGTTATGGTTGGCCTTCCAAGAAAACCCATTAAAAATGAAGGTTATGATGAAGAAGGGAAGGGAAGAGAATAGAGAGGACAGATGAGGAGGAAATCAAGAAGGGAAATAGCATAAATGATGATCAGAGGAGAAGAAGACATTGATTCTATCCCATGATGAGTGAAGATTGTTGTTGAACCATGGTCATCTGCAAATTTACTACCAATGAGTAACAAAACATTAAATCTATGTATATCTCACCCTTTTGTAATCAATTTCCTACTCAATAAAATCCCCAATCAATCTTAATTTCTCATTTGGGTTTTTGAGGTAAATAATGTTGTTATAGTGTGTTTAATTATTGTATAATGAACATTTTGTGGCATTGATTAGTTATGGTTGTGTTAATAAATTGTTGGGATGAAATTAAGTCGGTGCTTAGCTACAACATTAATTGTTCATTTATGGGATTACTTGTTTTACCCATAGCTTGGTTTCTCATAAATGTATGGTTTATTGTTACCCACGACCCAATTGGTGGTAACCTCCATTGTTGACACCGATGGATTATTATTTACCATTGCATAGCATTCTCTCACATTCCCATAGCTCAATTGCATTGTTATTTGAGTCCTTGGAAGCCACAAATTTAATACCCACAACGATTCACCATTGCCTATTTGTTGGTTTTACCTACAACGATACACTCTACCTCTTACAACCACTTCTTTGTTCTGATTGAAGTTCAAACTTAAAAAAATAACACACAATGGTTATACTACATCAATCCATGTGCAAATGTGTGTGTGTGTGTGTGTGTGTGTGTGTGTTGTATTTTACATTTAACCAGACATTTTATTTTGGCATTGTGCACCAAGGAGTAAGCAAACTAGTTATCTCCCATTGATATGCATTTCAATAATCTGTGGCCACACATTTCCAATCTTTTGCATTGCAATAAGATACATCCATACTTTACCCAAGCGTGTGTGCAATAATTCGACCTACTACCAAATCCCCTCAAGCTATGCATTTCCCCTAAGTACATGCTTTCAATTTGCCTCACATCCCTAACATAGAGAAAAACAAAATTATGTAGAGGCCTCGTGTTGAAAAAATAGAAAGGCCATAGGTCTATTGTTTACATATCATAATATATCAAAGCAGGTTCCAAAGACTTGGAGAATACCTATAAGGTAAACACCTGTAGTGGGTACCAAAATCCAAAAAATCCAAAAGGCAAGAATACCTCATGAAGAACATTACAGGGAGGATCCAAAGCCAAGTTTTCACACCTACAACAAAGCATTACTACATTAACAGAATTGATAACACAAGTGTTGGTGAAGAAGGGTGAGAAAGAAAACTCAACAAAGACTAAGCATGAAGAAAAGGAAAAAGGAGAAGATTCCATGTGCAAGAAGCTTGATGAGTCACGTAAAAAGAGTTCTTTTTCTTCATCTTCGAATCTATCTTTCAAAGTTGAAGTGAAGCTTGAAATACCCATGTTTGATGGACAAGTTAATGTTGAAGTCTTGAATCGTTGGTTGAAACAAATGGAAGTTTATTTTAGCCTTTATCAAATCTAAGAAACACATGAGATTTCTTTTGCTTGCTTGAAGATGATCGAACATGCTCGGTTTTGGTGGGATATTTATGTGGATTCATTGAGAATAGGCAAGAAGCCCGTGATTACAAAATGGGAGGACTTCAAGGCATTTTTGAATTCACAATTTTATCCCACAAGATATGAAGTCACAACTGTTTGAAAGTTGAAACAAACCATTGTGATAGTTGGCCTTACAATGAATCTCATTAAAAATGAAGGTTATGATGAAAAATAGAAGGAAACATAACAAACAAGGGAGATGAAGAGGAAATGAAGAAGGCCAGTAGAAGAGATGAGAGTACAAGGAAGCAATCTACTTAATGATCAGAGAAGAAGAAGACATTGAGTTTGTCCCATGATGAGTGAATATTGTTGTCAAGCCATGGCCATCTGCAAATTTCCTACTAGTGAGTAACAATACACTAAATCTGTGTATAACTCACCCTTTTGTAATAATTTTCTTATTTTATAAAATCCCCAATGAATCTAGTTTTCTCATTTGTGTTTCCAAGGTAAATGTTGTTGTTATGGTGTGTTTAATTTTTGTATAATGATCATTTTTGTGGGATCGCTTGCTTTACCCATAGCTTGGTTTCTCATAAATGTGTGGTTGATTGTTACCCACAACCCAATTGGAAATTGCCTCCATTGCTAACATCATTGGCTTATTATTTATCATCGCATAACACTATTTGCTAACATCATTGGCTTATTATTTATCATCGCATAACACTATCTCACATTTCCATAGCTCGATTCCATTGTTAATTGAGTCGTTGGAAGCCACATCTTCAATACCCAAATCAATTCTCCCTTGCATATTTTCTGGTTTTACCTATAGCCATACACTTTGCCTCCTACAAACACTTCTTTGTTTTGATCGAAGTTCAAACTTAAAATAGTAACACACATTGGTTATACCACATCGATCCTCATTCAAATTCACACACACACACATACATACATATGATATTTAACCAGCCACTATATTATTCTAACGTTTTGTACCAAAGAGTAAGCAAACCAATCATCTCTTGTCAATATGCATTACAATAAGCTGCAACTATACATTATCAAAACCTACATGCAATAATTTCACCTACAACCAAACTCCCTTAACTCCCTTAAGCTATGTGTTTTCCCTAAATAAGTGCTTTCTATTTGCCTTACTCAAACATAGAAAACAAAATATATCCATTTACAAATCAAATTCTTATTCCATTATCTTCCTCTTATATTAAATTAAATTTCATTTTCAAAATTACAAATTTACTTTTAATATGTATACATAATTAATGTAAACTTTGATTACTCTCAATCAAATGATACTATATTCTTTTTTGAAAGTATTGTGACTCATTTTCACAAGATAGGAACTTAGGGTCGTGCTCAAATGGACTAAAGATGGGAATGAATCAAAATTATAGTTGGTGCACATTTTTCAAATTTATCAATTTTGTTGGAATTATTTGAATATAAGTGTACACGTGGGTTTCTTTGAATATGCATTTCTTGAGATTTTTATTGTCATATTTTGTCTTATTAAAATTATAAATAATTTTGAAAATTTTAAAAATGTATATTTATTTTGTAAATATAAATTTTAATGAAATTTAGTAATTTCTAAAATACTAATTATAAATGTTTGATGGAAATATTTATATCTCATATCGATGGAAATATTTATATCTCATCATCTCATATTCATATACATTATTTAATATATTATCCTTTATGGATTATAACCTGTTGTCTTACCTACATTGGGTATTTACCTAGTGAACTAGCTTATACATTATTTAATATATTATCCTTTATGGATTATAACCTGTTGTCTTACCTACATTGGGTATTTACCTAGTGAACTAGCTTGGTTCACCACAGTGG
>CBVK0101468127.1:0-10982 GCA_900067695.1 Picea abies | reverse complement strand
AAGTCATCAATCTAGACTCTACACATTTTCTGAATTTATTGAACCAGATTCTTCATTACTTCTTACCCATGTTGATTAAAGCAGTAGGATATGGCATGAAAGGTTTAGGAATTTAAATTTCAAATATATGCAAAAATTTAGAAAGAAGGGAATGGTTTATGTTCTAGTTGACATACACTTCTCTAAAGGAATTTGTGAGGGGTGTGTTCTTGGAAAACACCCTCAAGAGAAATTTATCAAAGAAAGACTCATAAGGATTCATATCCTTTAGATATGATCCATAGTGACCTCATGGTCCCTTTTCTGCATCCATAAATCAATAAAGAAATGTATGTGCTCATTTTTGTTTATGATTTCTCATGCTTGACATGGATTTTATTTCTCAGGAAAAAATCAGAGGTCTTTCAACACCTCAAATATTTCAAATCTGTCAAGAAACAAAATCAAATTCCTCCAAATATATAACATGGGAGAATATGTCAACCATGAGATACAAAATATTTTTCATGAGGCAAGGATTCAGTTGCAACACACGGTTCCTTATACTCCCCAACAAAACGGAGTTGTTGAGTGGAAAAATAGATCTCTAAAAGACATGGAATCTTGCATGCTACATGCAAAGTCACTTCCACAAATATTATGGGTAAAAGAACTTAATTGTGAAACCTACATCCATAATAGATCTCCCTATATATCTATCAAGGGTAAGACCCCTTATGAGGCTTGGAGTGTCCTCAAACCATAAGTGACCCAATTTTGTATTTTCGATTCATGTACATGGGACATGATTCCCACTAAGAAGAGGAATGAACTTGATCCACGAAGCACAGAGTGTATCTTTGTTGGATACCCCGATGGTGTGAAGGGATACAGACTCATTGATATTTCCTCAGACTGGCTAATTATTGAGCATAGTGTCTAATTCGAGGAAAGTGTATCACATGTACCTTAGCAGTCGCATGTAGACACTTTTGTTCTTCAACCTGACAGAGTGTCGAGCATGCATATGCCTAATCTTCTTCAAATGAGAGTTATGATTCATAGGACTTAGATTATCTAGATACAGATTCGGTACAGTTAGATGCAGAGTCATTGGATCCAGATGCATATGGAAAGCCAGAGTAGAGTCCCAAGTGGGCCAAGACTACTCTTCAAGATGCAAGGGATCTTATTGGGCATCCAACTGATACTAGGAGGACTCGATCTGATTTTGAGGAGCCTCCTCTTGCACTCACTACCACTAAACCGATGCCAACTAGGAATGTTTTCTTGGTTTAGTCTTCAGTTCCAAAATCTTATGGAGAGGCTATTGGAAATCCCTTTTGGGAATCCTCCATGTAGGAGGAGTACAATTCCCTCCTTGAGAACCATACTTGGGATCTGGTTCCCCTTCCTTTAGGAAAAAAACTTGTCAGGTGCAGATGGTTCTATAGGACCAAGAGCACAACGAATGGACAGGTTAGCAGATACAAATCCAGGATAGTTAACAAAGGCTTTCAGCAGGTGCATGGCATTGACTATGATGAGACCTTCACTCCAGTGGTGAAGATGGATTTCGTACATTTAGAACTTGCCATTGCAATAACCAAGGGATGGGAAGTCGATCATATGGACGTGAAGAATTAATTTCTTCATAGTGATCTCTCTGAGGAGATCTGTATGGAGCAACTCCATGGATTTATGCAGAATTCAACTTTGGTATGTTGACTGAAGAAGTCTCTTTATGGCCTCAAGTAGGCCTCGAGGGCATGGTATGACAAGATGCACTCCTACCTACTATCACAGAACTTTGTACATTGTAATTCAGACCCAAATGTTTACTTGATCAAGTTGATTGACTCACTTCTACTCCTAGTTTTATATGTTGATGATTTATTGATCATCCATTGCTCGAATTCAATGATTGATGGAGTTAAGAGGATTCTACATGATAGGTTCTACTTGATAGACATGGGTCCACTACATTTCTTCCTTGTACTTGATATCATTCAGGATGCATCAGATATCAAATTGTCTTTAGACAAGTATGCTCGAGATCTCCTTGAGAGATTTCACATGACAGACTGTAAGTCTATTGTGAATCCTTTCCTATCAGAAGTCAGACTTGAAAATGGTGTGGACACTCCGTTGGTTGAAAAAACACTATACAGACAGCTAGTGGGGAGCTTTTTGTATCTCACACACTCCATACCATACCTCTCCTATGCATTTGGAGTAGTGTCCAAGTTCATGTAGGAGCTACATGAACTACATTGGAAGGATGCAAAGCATATCCTTTGATACGTACAGTAAACCATCACCTTTGGTATTCAGTATTCATCAGACTCTACATTGGATCTCATCGGGTTCACTGATTCTGACTATGCTAGAGATAACATTGATCACAAGTCCACATCTGGTTACTCACTCAGTCTTGGTTTCGAGTCTATATGTTAGTTGAGCAAGAAGTAGGTTTTTATTGCTCTATCTTGAACCGACGTAGAGTACAGAGGGGTAGTTAACATAACCATTTAGGATATGTGGCTACAACATTTTATCACTGAGTTGGGCATTTAGTTTCATTGACAGATCGTCATTTGGTGTGACAAGCATAGCACTTTGATGTTCTACAAAGATCCAGTTCATAGGCAACAGATGAAGCACATCGAGATCCACATGCACTACATCTGGGACTTAGTACATGAGGGGATCATCGACCTGCAGTTTTTTCCTTCAGCAGAACAGGCTGCAAACATCTTCACCAAGACCTTCACTAAGAAGAAGTTCCATTATTTACATAGTCGTCTTGGAGTGAAGGACATAGTTACCTAGCAACTGTCAGTTCTTCTTTTTACATACATTGTACTTTGAGGGGTTGTTTTTCCCATGAGTTTTTTCCTCTTTCCTCATTTGTTTCAGTGTATCTTTTGTATTTGGGTACCTAACATGACCTTGTTGTCGGGACCCATTATTTATTTTCACCATAGTGATGTTCAGGGGGGGTGTTGGAGATACTTCACACACACCTAGGATTTATTTTTCCTAAGGTTTTCCCTATGTTTATTATTCATTATTTAGTCTCCTATAGTTTGGGGAGAATATTCATCTAGGAGAATATTCTCTTCAGTTCACACTGCAGTTTGATCAGTTGAGTGGAGTCTAGATGCCACATTGGGATCATCACCATGCACCATTGGGATCATCATCAACTAATGCTCATTGTCCTTGGGATTATCACCACACTAACACATTACTCATGATTCCTTGATCTCCTCCTCACTTCACTCTATTTCAGTTAGTTAAATGAATACTGAGAGACTAGTTAACTCAGACTAGGTGGCAGATCAGTCACGTAATTGCTTGAGAGACTAGACTAGGTGGCAATTTACTCCTATAATTGTTGGTGTGTGGCCAAATCACTCTAGAAAACCACTATGGTGCATTTGATTCTCCTCCAGTGTGAATTATTTGAGTTATACAAAGTATATCATGTGTAAATTGTCACTCATTCATTTGGTTAATGAGAATTCTTCCATTCCTTCTCTTTTGCTTCTCTTTTCTCATATTTTCTCTGTAAATTATGTATGCCATTTTCTAGCTAGATCTATTTTGTGTAGGTTAAACATATTTATAGAATATATTGATTTCAAGGATGTCCATGCAATAGTTACAATACTTGCAAGAAGGACTAGTGAAATAAATCAGAAATAGAGGAGAGGAAGAACACAAATAGTTAGAATGAATAAGGGATCAATGAGCCCAATTACAAGAGAAGTATGAAAAAACACTACAACAAAAGAGATAGGTTGAAGGCAGAGTAGAAGAGGCTCTAAAGAAAAAATATGAGGCTAAGGGAAGAGAGGAGATGACAATAAAGTAAAATGACAAGGTTGAGAGCACGGTGGAGAAGACCTAAGCAACAGTAAAAAGGTTGTATAAATCAATTCCAAAAGTTCCCCTAGTAGTCGAAGCGAATATGGAGGAACAACTGTAGACAATCAATGAAGTTATTAATGGGTTATGATCACAGATATAATATTTCAACTTAATGAGAATGCCAGGATTGCCACCATAGGTGCACAAAGGCAGAACGAGAACGAAAACCACAATAGTTGCTAACATCAAGAAGATTGAGGGATAATGTGAAAAGCTTTGCGAGGAGAATGTGCAGGTGTGGAAAAAGTTTTTAGAAGACCCAGAGATGAAGGTCATAGAGACCAAGCTATGATAGGTGAAAAAATAGTCACAATAGGTAGCAGAAAGGGGGACTACACTACCACTAATAGAGTGCATTTAAGTCATTTTGTCTCAACGTAGGCACATGTAGAAGTTGAGAGAATGAGTGATCTAGGGGATCAAAATATGCTCAAAAATTAAAGTGCTCGTAATTTCTTGAAAATGGAATTGTGTGTAGGCCTCATCCTCACAATCAAATTCAATGAGTTTAAATGGAAGTCATATGCAATAAGTATAGCGTTCTATCCACTTTTCCAAACGGGAAAAATTTTGCTGACTGTACACTCCATACATGCCACATGGAAGCTCACTGTATAGTCTGTACAGAACGTACAATTGATGTGGTAGGGTGACATGTATTGTTGAGTTTTTATGTACTGACGTGGCATGGGACCATATAGGACACATGGTAGGTGCTAAGTGTCAAGTGATGATGTGGCAGAGGCTAATGTGGCATGTGAGTTGGCAGTGGGTTGACGTGTACCATTTTCCTATTAACACATGTCATTTTTTGGTTCAATGGGAAGGTTCCATGTGGCCCAGACAAAAGCCTCCATGTGGCACCTCGTTATTGGTTAATTTGGTAAAATTTATATGGAGTTCATGGGGGTCAAACCTAGGACCTCCACCAAGGCTAGAGTCTTCATGCAGGTTGAACTACCAGCCCTCCTGCCTTTTGTTGCTTACCCTTTGTTATCACTGAAATTTCGAGCACAACATTGCACACAAATGGTTACAGAAATACAATAATTCCAAACAACTATTAGTTCACCTACAACACCAAAATGCATTTCCAAAAGGAAAAAATATATACAATTGGTCAAAAATTGGCATGCGCTAACTCACTAAAGGAAGCGTACGCATAGTGCATAAGCCAAACAATCCCATAGAGTGCACAATGTGCCATATGCACGACTATGTATGAGAAAAGTTGCACACTCCTATGAATGGCACATTTATGGTTCTTTTCATCCGCTCAACCACTTATGGACCAACTCCCAACTTGATTTCACCTTCAGATCTGAGCTAAATCCGAATGGGGGGCTAGTCAAGGACCAAAGGGTGCCCTAAAGGGCCCCTTGTTCACACTAAGAACCAATTGAATATTGCCTTGAAGAAATGCTATAAAATGAGGCCATGGGTGCACTAAGAAACCAAGATCTTCATAGTATTGTTATGTTGCCTCAATTCTCCCTTGAGAATCATCTTTTCTCCTAGGAGCATTCTAGCATCATTCCAATAGGCCATTCCACTCACCTCTTGAGGGAATATGCATTGATTTTCTTCATCATTTACCATTTTTATTCCATTGTAAGAAGAGATCTCCATTAGGGAACTCAAGAGCCCTCTCAAAGAGGAAGAGGGGACTCATAATTCCTCATTTTTCTCTACGATGTTTTTCCAACTAATATAGTTATCCATTGGTGGCATAATCTTGGTCATTGGTTGATTGTTTATGGTTCTAAAAGTTTCTTATGCACTCTAGTTTTATTTCCTTAGTTTTTTTAGTTTGTTTACTTGTTTATTTCATGTGCTTGACTTGTTTAATCCTTTCACTAACCTTTGTCTTGTCTAGCAGGCCTAACTAGGCATGCAAGTGCCCTTGTTTTGCTCACCCAAGTGACGAAACAGACACAACAAGCCTCTTAAAGGTGGGGTTTCTTTCATGTTGAGGAGTAGTGATGTCAACAACTTCAATATGATGCTTATAAGATTGAGATTTTCCTTTTTCCTGGGTTGAGGTCTCTGCTGCATCATCCTTCACAGGGACATTTTTCTTGGTTGTTGCTCTAGTAAAAGGCCTCCTAGGTTTAAAGGGACATTTTTCTTGGTTGTTGCTCTAGTAAAAGGCCTCCTAGGTTTAACTTTGTCTGCAACAATGGGTGAGGAAAAAACAATCTTTCTTCCTTTCAAGCCTGTGGATTTGCTTGAAGGAACCTCCATAGGGATAGGATCTACCATGGGTGAAGCTTCTCTATTTGGAAGTTGTGAAGGACCTCCTGCTTCTACTTCATTTGTAGCTCTGACAACTTTATCACTCATTGTCACCTTTTTCTTCTTGCTAGCATATGAATGTACAATCCTCTCAACAGGAGTAGGGCTTTGTCTCTTGGACTGTGGAGTGGGAGAAAAATCTAATTGAAACTATGATGAAGTTAGGAAGGTTTTCCAATCAGTGGTTGTCTTCCTCAACTCTTCCATCACTAACATATTAATAAAGCCAAAGTGAAAAACACTGGTGTCTACTTTCTTTGACTTGGCTTGAACTCTGTTAGACATCTTACCAATGCTTCTAAAAAGATAAAATGGAAGGTTCATGGCTTATTTTCCTATAAAGTGTAGCAGAAGCCTTATGTGGTATTGGTACACCATGTTGAACCTCCCCTCACATGTGAAATATCTTTGGATAACTCTCAGCATCTTGTCAAAACATTCAAGCATGTGGCTTCTAGGTACTCCCTTGGGAAAGTTGTCCTCCTGATATTATGGCTTAAGGAATTCCTTTGATAAGGAATAATTTACTGACATAGCTTTGAACCATTTCTCTCCAATGTTGGGTATTTCTATTGCAACAGAGATGGAATTCTATGATACATTAAACTATAACATTCCCACCTTTGTTTTAGTCCCATTAAAGTTGAGTGCAAATTCTTTGGCCACCTTTGGATGCCCCCTCTACATCTTTTGACAAAAATTTAGGAAACCTACCCTTTGAAAAGCTTCCTTGAACAAAGGTCTAGAGTTAATTAGCTGCATATCATAATGGATTTGTTGTCACAATCTCTCCTCCCTTGTGAGTCTTCTTGTGTTGTTGACTATCCATAACTATTGCTGGAAGAATTCATTCTTTAATTCATTATAATATCTAGGTGTTGGAAAACAAAGTACACATGAATTTAGGGTTTAAATGACAATATTATTTTCATAAGGCTCGCGTTGCCAAATATTTACATACACCACTTTATGCACTTCAAGAGTATGAGATAGAAATCTCTTCAAATAGGAGGGATAAAGGAAAAGAAACTAAGATTTATAATAAAAGGAAGACAAGTGAGAATTTTTCGCTAAAATAGGGCTTTCATCAGCATAAATATCAGTTGGCATCATTAATGATGTATGTGATTTAAGTTTGGTTCTACAGATGCTCAACCATACATCTCAGGTTTGATAGGGGTCAAATTCAATGTTTAAGGCTAAACTTCAAAAGGATGCAAGAGATGAGGGTTGCAACAGTTCTAGAACAAAGGGTTCACATCACCAGTTTCGAAGTGCCAGAGCAACCAGTTCACAACGCTAAGTAATTTCAGTGGGACAGATGGCTTCTTAGAAAAGGACAAGATGCATGAGGTCAAGGTAACAGTCTCGACTGGTGGACACGATTCAAAAATCCATGGATATGTATTCGAAGGATGGTATAAAATGATTTTGGATAGTTTGCAGTGATAGATAAACCAACATAAATACCTTCTCTCAACCTTTAAACAACATGGAGACCATCAAGGAGTACCTGATAAACCTGTTTTTGATGCTGATGTCTGTAAAATTGAGTTGGTATGTTTGAAATTTATCCAATCTCCAATGATCCTCTTCATCCAATCTACAACACCAGTTCACAATGCCAAATTCAAACACAACTTTCACACTTCAAGGAGACTGTTAGAAGATCTATGACATAATCCCTGAAAAGTTGGTTAAATGAAGGCGCTGAAAACAATGAAATCCCCTTTGAAATGATTCTTAACTGCAATGATCACAAATGAATGCATGAAGTACTTATGAGTACACTGTGAACTCTCTTGGTGAGTTGGAAACAAATACACCCGACTTGATTTGACATTTAAACGGTTGGATGGTGACAAAGGGAAACTTGTGTACGACTTGGAGGCATGACATGTCAAGGTAATGATGTAAGGATCAAATATATAACTCATAGGGCCTTATTGAACTTGTCATGATGACTAATTTCATGACATAAAGGCTCTAAACCAAGGTTGAACCAAACTTCAATTATTCAAAACAAAATTTAAGTTATGACCACAACAAATAAGACCCGAATTTTAGGACTTGTAAAAACCCTATGACTCAAAAACAAAACCAAAGTGATTATTTGACCCCTACAATTATATGTGCTAACAATGGATACTCACATTCATAAGAACATGGATTACAATGAGGCTCTAAAGGCCTTTTTAACATAAAGAAATTCCAAAATCCTAACCCTTATAATGAAAAGGAAACAGTTTTGCAGACACCATTTTGGGTAGTTTGGTGTATCAACTTCCTGGAGGCATAACTTTGGCATACGATCTCCATTTGGGGCATGTGATAGCTCGTTGGAAATTTATCATTGAGGAGATTCATTTTGGAGGCTCAATCAGAGCCTTATCTCTCTTTGAGGTGCTCAATCCCGAAAAAAATCATTTAGGCCCTCAAAATGGCTCCCGAAGTTTAGGAATCGAAAAAATGCTAAAAATAGTAAATTGCCAGAAGATTGTTTTGAGCCAGTTGGAATAGGTACATGGCCACCGATATCCACATGGATCAATCCTCTCTTCTTCTGAAGAAATTGCCTCTATTGCGTTGAGTGCCCGGGGGAGAGGGAAAAACGTTTGTTGAATCTGCATCTTGATGAATTGCTTGCCTTGCTGGGGAAGTGGCGTTGCTTAGCTTGTTGAAGGCTTTCACAAACCTGTGGTTGGAAGGTTTGGAACTTTTAAATAGTATAAATGCATGAGATGACTATGTGCATAAGGAATCCTTACACTTTTATTCAACCCTATTGACCTCCTTCTATTGGACAAAAGGGGCTTGGAGTGAGTCTGCAGTGGTTGCGGTGTTCTTCTGTTCACCTTTTGAACAGACTGTGAAGAATCTAATTTTTGTAGTAGGAGATACTACCTTGCGACACTTTTTAGGTGGGATAGTAGTTGGAACTACCTCTGGTATCCTGTAGATATGACAAACATACAATGATGAAACATCACATAATACCTCATAATTGAAGGGTTGGATTTCGTATGAAACAGATATAGCGTCCCTGGAAAATACACCCAATGTTGTATGGTTGCAGGTGTGGTGTTGTCGACAATCCCAATTGTTTGACTACCTCTGCTAAGATGAGGTTCATTTGCATTAATTTATCTAAAATGAAATGCAACGGGGACCCCTTCACCCACATATGTGAATGGAAGAGGTGTTCCCCCTCTTTAAGATCTATTGGTTCTTTTGGTTGAATTGTTGTTGTCGCGACAGTAGCAGTGGGGTATGCATCGATGATCTGCCTTTTTCCATTATTTTTTGAATCAGATTCTGAATTAGTGTTCAGATACTTGTCTTTGATCTCAACCACCAATGATTTTTTTGAGCGACATTCATCAATGTTGTGCCAGGGGATTATGTGGAAATCATACCACTTTCCAATATCCTTCTTTGTCTTCTTGTGACCCTTATTTTCCTGTGGCTTGGACTAGTTTTCGAGAGGCTATTTGTTAGGGATGTATTTATCATACTTTGGTTATTTAACATTTTCATCCCTGAACTCCCATTTGTTCTGGTGCCTAAATATTTTCTCAATTTTGAAAGCATATCGATAGGCAGCTCCCAGTGATGAGATTTCCATAAACTCCATTTTAGTTTGAATGTACCTATGTAGAGCCCCACGGTATTTCAAAAACAAATTTAGCTCAGAATATTTGATACATAGCTTGTTGTGAAAGGTATGAAAGGTGTTGGTGAACTCTGGAACTATTTTTCCCCTCTCTTGACGTAGTGTGTTCCATCTCTTGTACTGGTCATCATAGTTACCAACACGGCAATATTGTTCCTTGATCGCATCCACAAAAAAATCCCAAGTGGGCTCGACCCCATATATTCCAGAATCCTTTGTGGAAATTTGA
The DNA here is from genome assembly GCA_900067695.1 of Picea abies. Lineage (NCBI taxonomy): Eukaryota > Viridiplantae > Streptophyta > Pinopsida > Pinales > Pinaceae > Picea > Picea abies. The sequence goes on along the minus strand of CBVK0101468127.1, from coordinate 870 downwards.
TCCCAGTAAGTTTCCCACCAATGTTTGACATCAAGGAGAGCTTTAAGGAGTGTGAAGGTGATATTTTCCCTCTTGGAAAAATTGTGAACAAAGAAATAACCTTATAGCAGATTTAACCATTTTTCTAGAGCATCTGTATCTATCTATCCTTCAAATACATGAATATCCAAATCAACTTTTACCTCGAAAGATGAGGTACATGCAAAGTTCCATATTTATGAAGAAGCACCGATTGTTATTAGCAGGCGTTGAAGGACATGGGAAAAATTCTCCATCATTTCGTCCCTCTGTCGCATGAGAGCTTTCTCAAACAAAATATTAATAGAATTGTTTTCTTTCTTGTTTTTATTTTCTTCTTCCATGGAGTGTTTCTTGGGCATGCGAGAGTGATTATCCTCAAAACAAATAATCTTGATATCCAACTTTCTATATTCAGACCTTGTCGGGGACATGCACTGAAATTTTTTATCAAGAGGAGCCTCCTTTGATACCACTGATTCAGATTATTTTATACACGAAATGAGAGAGGAGATATAATAAAGGAATGTTCAAATATATATCAAATATCCTATAATATAACATCTATTTATCAAATATATTACCATAAACACAGAGGTAAAGTAATACACAATTTCTATTAATGAGCGAAATATACAAGACTATAAAAATACATAGTGAAAGACTCGCTAGAATGGTGGCAGCTTATCTCTGAGAAGAGATGTGATGGATACTCACATTCAAAAGAAGATGGATTACAATGAAGCTCTAAATACCTTTTTAACATAAATAAATTCCAAAACCATAACCTCGTAAGACAAAAAGCCAAAAGTTTTGTGGACCCCGTTTTGGGTAGTTTTGTATATCAACTTT
>CBVK0101468125.1:0-14071 GCA_900067695.1 Picea abies | reverse complement strand
TTTTTTGGTGTGCTTGTCATCCCATGTGCAAGTTGCATCAATATCTACATTGGGTAGATACTCACTAATATACACCATGGAATGTGTTGTGCTAGTCACTACAACCCTCCATTTTATTTTAATATATTTGCAAAAAACCTCCAAGAAAATTGGGCCCCTTTGTTTTTTGCTTTGAAAACTCTTCGACCTAGATATTTTTTATGGTCCCTTCTCCCCTTCCAAGCATGCTCCTCAAGCTTCATATTTCAGTCAAATTTGTTCCTCTCAATTTTGGACACTTAGAAATTTTTTCAAGCCGATTTTGGGTTTTTGGGTGAGTTAATGAAAACTCCTCTGATTAACAGGAAATCCTACGATGTACATTAGAGGAGTTCCCTCCAACCTCGCCGATAACCATTGAAAATTTTCTTGACTCTTTCCTTCAACAATTCTTTTTATCATGATATTTGTTGCCAACTCCTCTAATACATCGAAGGAGTTTGTATTAACTCATGTGATTTATCAGGGAAGTTTTCATTGTCTCCTCCAATGAGGTTCAGAACTAATTCTACCAAGTCTTCTAATGTGTCAGAGACTTTCCCACAGATTCCTTCGATGCACATCAGAGGAATTGTCACCAACTATGTTGAGTTAATACTTTCCACCCGTGCACATTTATTGTTAAAATCACCCAAACTTATAAATAGGAATTAGACCCCCGGTTCTCATTACTTCATCGATCGTCGAGGAAAGGAAGGTAGACCCCAAGAAAAAATAAGTCGATCTTGAAGCTCCTTTCCCCAAACCAACTAGCATCCCCCACATGTCGTCTACCCAACAGATAATCCCTAACTTGGTATTATATCCATTATTTTACTGGGAAATGGTTTTAGGGTTAGTTTTTTCATGATGATTTAAAAAAGAATTAACACTTCCAATTTGTATCATGACTCTCCCCTCTTTCAAACTACACTTGTGCCCTGGTTCCTACCTTTCCTAGCACTCATACTTCACCATAGTCCAAGGATGTTGGAGGCCTCCAATAGTACTCACACAATCTTGGCCTTAATCTAGGTTATCCAACATGGGTACATATCAGGGGACCATCTCCAAATAAAAATCTCTATAAAACCTACTTGAAACCCCTCGATCAAGAATGACCCAACCACTTGCAACCAAAAGTTTCATCCTTGTAACTTAAAACATTGCACCCTCACATCAACACTTAGTGTGAACTCGATACAACTTCCATTGCCTTTGGAGACTGTCATACGAACTTCCCCCACTTCCATCGACAGTCTTCCTCTTAACTTCTTTGATACTCATCAACATAATTATGGTTTACACGTAGATCATTCAAAGTATTTTGTATGAAATCCTCCAATGTATGAAATCCTCTAAGACTAACTTTATCGATTCTTCATGACCCCTCCTCTTCATTGGAAAGCCTAACACCAAATTGTTTGATCACTTCAAAGAATTTGTTATGAACATTGTTGATCCCATCAACTATCTTCCCATCAACTTTCCCAATGCACACATAAACCTAATCAAGACTTTTCACACCAACTCTTCCTATGTGTGCATTAAACTATCGGAGAATTTAACACTAACTCCTATAATAATCATCAGAATAGTTCGTAAGAACTACTCCAATTTTAACCTTTTGAGCATTTTAAACTGGTTTCTTCTCTAAATCTCACCAAATTTCTCACCATTCCTGCTATTATACTTTCGTTATCAGATGAAAATATTCCACCCAACATCAACTCAAGTGAATCCTGAGGTATTTGAAGATACTTAAACAAATTAGTTTTATGTATAATTTATGTTTTTCTTAACACTAATATCATATTTACCTTGTAGGTTAATACATGTCTCCGAGGAATAAAATGACCAATAAATCACCTGCCACCAAGGCCTTCGGAAGTGGCCAACAAATTGAAGATAAACTTGAAACTCCTGGGGCCATGTACAATGATACCTCTGGATTCTTGGATAAGGGAGAAGAGTTTCTCAGATGGGGGGACATGTACCAAATGTTTAAAAAGAAAACTTTTTCCATTGATGTTGAGGAACAAGATGAAATTAAGGTTTTTAAGAACATTAGAAGTTCTAGGATATTTAGAGTAGTATCCCATGTTGATGTTTTTCCTTGCACATACACCATCACTTGGATATTTAAACACGTAGATTTGGAAAACATGTTTGTTCTCAATGTTGTAGGACAACCTATAGCATCATACTAAGCAGATGCCTCCAATTTTTTCCTATCACACATGCCATTAATATACTACTACACAAACAAAGAAATGTCATTCAACTTGGATGACATCTTATCAACAAACCTAACAGAGGCCATCACTGCAGTTGTAAAAGATCATCCCAAGACCTTCTCCAATTTCCATATGTCTTCATACCTTTTGAACATAATGTGCATACCTCACTAGTACCCAAATATGGTTTGGGAATGGCAACCAACTAGCTCAACCATTCATATGTACTTCCAAGTGCTCTTGGATCACAAGTACAAGACTGAATATCAAAATATTTGTGAGCACTTCCTAGCTCCACTTTACAAATTCATCTTTTGCACACCCGCTCCATGCATGACTAATAAAGTCATCATCATCATCCAAAGAATTAGAAATGTGTATTTGATGGAACATGGAACCTACAATACAGTGTATGGAGCCATGAAAGCTTCTCATTTTCTGCCTCGATTCATACTAGATAGATTAGTTATTCAAGAGGTGGAATACCATACGGTAATCCATGGAGTCAGTGAAATAATCTATAGAGATAAGAAATGGATATGGCCTCCACTCCCACTATACATTAGCACTTAATTTTTTTCAATACTAAACAATCCCAAGAGGAAGTAGATATTTACTTCCCTATCATTTTGGAGAGGTAAGGTTCAAGAGACACAACCCCAAAAAGGTCGTAAAAGAACATTTTAACAAGATAGGCCTACCTTGGGAGTATACATCAGAAATATGGGAAGAGAAAGAAGTACATTGTGACGGTGAAACTTACCATGATTTCATCTTCAAAGGGAGAGGTGGAGCCCTAGAGAGGATTGTGTATGAAGAAAATGCATGAGAAGAGGCTAGAAAGAAAGCAAAAGAGCAAGTAGAAAGAACATCTATCACCACTGCATATACACAGTTTGGATCTACAAAGGAAGAGTAAACATTGGAAGATAGGAAAAAAAGAGACAAGGATAAAGTTCACAAGAAGAAGAATTATGCCTCAAAAAAGAAAAGGAATATTGAAGTTGACAAAGAAAAAGATAAAATTGATGCAGTAGTAGCAGCCGCAGCTAAAGCAAAAGAAAAAAAAGTTGCAGAAGTGGTAGCAGAAGAGGCACAAAGGGAAACCAAGGAAGCTACAGACAAAGCAGTAGAAGAAGAACAAAGGGAAATAGATGAGGAATCCAGAAACAATCAGACAGTCCCAATGGACACTGACCTACCAGATATATTCACAACAGGAACCAATAGCCAATCCCAACTTGGTGGGATAGATCTGGGATTCCAAGATCTATTAAAAGAATAAAAGTCCCCAACTTGAAGAAATTCACCTACGACAAATATTTAGGAAAAATCATGCAAGAATGAGTGAAAAAGGTGATTGTGACAAGAGGAAACCCAATCTCGGTTGTTACAAAAACCTCTGTGACCAAATACATCATAAAATACATTGTTTCTAGAGCTTGTGTTGGCTCTACCTTCATGACTTCCACAGAAGACAATGTCTGAAACTTGTTCCAACAGAATCTATAGAAGGAAGCAAGGATTGGGGAGCTTGAATAAAAGCTTCAACAAGTAAAATTAGATGAAGGCAGCCTACATAGCTTTAAATCCAACACGGAAAAGGTCAAAACTGGGCTCGAGGAATCCTTAATAAACATGTATGTTGACCTGCACATGTTCCAAGACATAGCTACTATCATGATAGACCAACATAGAATGATGAAAACCAAGCTCACACATTTCAACACTATTTGAGAGGGAATGGACAATATTGATACATGGATTGCAAAAAAATCAGATGCATTGGTCGAGCTCTATCATCCCTCCACCAGGGAAAGGAAAACTGAAATATATTCTATAGATCACTATCATCAACCAAGACAAAAGGCAAACTGAAAAACAACTAGCTCAATGGAAATATGTTCATGCATACACAAGGTAGCACAAGAATTGATCAAAATATGTCGACTTCCCTGGCTAGTAGATATTGGAAAGAACAGGCTTGTAATGGAGGAACTTGTTGACAAGGTACAAGACAACACAAGTCGTAGAAGGAAGGTCAATGAGGTAGCCACCATAGTAAAAATGGACCTAATATAACAACACATTATTCAGCCAACAAAGGTCCATACTATGGTTCAATCATTCATGGTTACATTATCAAAAGGCATCCATACCCTCGATGACAATGTAGTTGTTCATACCCCTACCATTGAAGAGCATGCATATCGCAAACTCATATCCTTGTATGATCAACTAGAAATTTGGGTAGCATACTTCCGGGACAAGAATTTGTAAGGACAAAATAGAAAATTCAAAATTCCTATTACCTACACTTTGTTTTGTATTTTTTGAACTATTTCCAATTTTGTCTTTACTATGTACACATGTCATCAAGCAGAGGGAATATGAACAATCACGTAACATTTTATTTAGGGGAATACAAAGAGTCACTAAGGAGTTAGGAAGAAAGAGTATAAATATAAGTAGAGACCCACTTTAAAAAGTATATTAATCATTTTATAAACTCAAGAACTAATTCAATGACATATACTCTATTAATGAATATTGAGAATCCCTCACAAGCAGTTTTCAAAAGAGAGAAGAACTTGTGTGAGTGGTTGTTTTGTTGTGAATTGTTTCAAGTGGAATGTATGTTGATCACATGGACTATAAGGAAAATGTTTGCTTATAGAATAATTTGATTCATTCAATGTTGTTTTGTAGTATTTATATTCTTTCTTATATTTATAAGTCCTAAGCTCATGAGTTGTTATGTATGCAGAAATATAATTTGGAATTTTTTGGTTATATGTATGTATGCATGTGTTTCTAACTTTGCACCTTTGTTTTAGCTATCTAGGTCAGGTTTTTGGCATATTTTAGTTTCATTACAACTCAATTTGGTTACTTTAGTTCAATCTTAGATAGGATATTGGAGATAATAAGTAGATTATATTTCCTTTTACACATAGTCTTCATCTACATATTTACATTTCATAACCATCCATATTCCCCCTCATAACCAATAATGGTAGTCGGGCCAAATCTCAGATGGGTCTCATAAACTAAACTATGCATATTCTAATTGGGACCATGCATTAGGGAGAACCCCTTACTATTGCAAGGTGAATTATGTCGTGTCAAAATAATTTTCACTAGAAGGAGGGCCAACTTGTATGGCTTACACAAACTCTTTGCATAATCATGGTCATTCCTCTGAAAGTAATCATGTTACGACTATTTTCCCACACAGAAATCCTAAACATGAGACTATCTTTGAATATACAAACCCTAATTTCAAAAGTGTCACTAATAGTCCTGAAACTTATACAAAAACTTGGTTTTGTGTACCACAAGAAGAGTTCATTGAAACTCATTGCATCACCCATGCTTACACAAAGATACTTAGTTAGCTACCAACAACCTTAAATCTCCCAAGGAGAAAAGATACAATGTAATATGTCCAGATAGTCACCCCAATATTCTTGTTGATTCTATATAATATCTCGTCGAAACTGCATTACAATAAGTACCAGTACCCTTGAGCTAATTCCCCCATACTCCTCTTGAATTCAAACGTAACCTTGACAGTGAAAACACTGAAATAAGTTTTTGACATATCATCGGTGAACATCAAGAGTAACGGGTAATGATACCACCTTGGATGTCTAAAGGTGCTTTAAAGTTAGTTGAACCCTTGCATGAAATTTTTAGAAAATATAACAAGGTTCTTCCCAAGCTTGTTCCGGGAATACTTAGCTCACTGGAGGATCACAAAAAAAAATCTTTTTAGCAACTCGCCTTTTAAATGTCCAACGTGAATATGTGGTCAGTAGGATTTTTCCTTACACCTTATCTGGAAGATCATCTACACAATATTTAAGTCTTCCACCTAATTCCATAACATGTTGGGAAGACTTCAAGAAGGTATTTACTAGAAAATTTGGTGAATAGAAAAAGAACGCATCCTTGTATAAGGAGTTACGAGCCATTAAAATGAATAAAAGGGAAACATTTAATGATTTCAACCAGCAATTTATCATGGTCCTAACTAAGTTTATTGTTGACACAACTCCTTCACAATCCTTAGCCATTGAATACTACATTGTAGCTCATATTCCTTCCATAGGAATGTTTTTCAACCAAGCTAGTAGAGACAATTTGTCTCTGAATTTCGATGAAGCTAAAACTATAGAAAGGGAGTTATCCTCATATAACCATCACTTTCACTATGAGGAAATCAAGTTGGCTGGAAAGAAACCTTTACTAATAACAAAGTCGTCTGAAAAGAAACCCAAAGATATTGACAGTGTGGTAATGTTGGTCAAGAAATTGTTGAATGAAGTTGTAGATATCAAGAAGAATGTTAGTGAAGGATATTTGAGGCCTAGAAATTTCCATCCACTTTTTAAGAGAAATGAACCCACCTAGACCACCCAAAGCTCCTCAAGTTACATTAAATCTAGAAAAAAATTGGAAAAGATATTTTTTTCTCATATCACCAACAAAACCACTCTGAGAAGACATTCCCTCAATGGGTGACTTCAATGACCTTGGTTATAAACCAATTGTCGTATCAGCAAAGTCTGAATGATGAACAACCAAGTGAAACAGTGAATGATGATACCACTAAGGTGCCTCCCCCAAAATTTATTATGTTCCTTTGGGACTATTGTATAGACTCAAACCGTATCAGCAAAGTCTGAATGATGAACAACCAAGTGAAACAGTGAATGATGATACCACTAAGGTGCCTCCCCCAAAATTTATTATGTTCCTTTGGGACTATTGTATAGACTCAAACGATCAACAAATAGAAGAAATATTTGTGGAAAATACACAAGTAGTTAAGGATTCCCCTAGAGATACAATTTGTATAGAAAAGGTCCAATTCCCAACACCTCCTCTTCCCAAGATGCTATAATTCCTCTCAAGAAGATTACCCCTCCTAATCCTACCCTAAAACTAAGTAACCCAACCCAAACAAAGAAAAAAAAAATATGATATGGTTGTTCCAACTAACATCAACAAACCAAGCACATCCAACTCAGTTGTAAACCGTTCCAAATCCAACACAGTGGCACCCAATAGCAAGACCAATGGTGCACAATAAAACTCAACAATGAGCATACCAGAAAAGAAATCTTTATATTATAACTTTATAGAATATATGAAGAATATGAAAGGCAATATTGCTATGTTTGACATTTGTTCATGACCACAACAACATGATTTGTTGCATGATGCATTTAAACCTGATAATTATCTGGAAAAAAAAAAACATTGTTTTTATTGATAGCATTCCTAAAATTGTTGAAGAAAAAGAATTCCACCAAGTAGAAATTGAATCTACCATAAATGCAAAAAACATAGGTGCACACTCGAAATTAAAGGTGCCCCCTTTCCTAGTTACATATGAAATTTTCAATTTCCCTGTACACAATTTCTTAGCTGACTCTGGTGCCTCATCAAACATCATGTCCTATGAAATCAGTCAAAATATAAACGTTGTCTCGCAATTAACCAAAACCAGAATCATAAAATTGGATAGGACAGATGTCAAAGTGAAAGGATATCTTAAATATTTCCTAATTAAACTTTCATATAACCCTAGAGTACATCAATTTATTGATATTGTTGTGGTTAACATACCTGAAAGTTATGGTTTGTTGTTAAGCAAAGACTAATGAGCTAAAATTAAAGGATATTTATCAACTGACTGATCCCATCTATGGCTTCCTTATAAAGGTAAACAGAACCAGATCTGTGTAAACTCCGAAGCACATATGAAGCACACAATAACTGAGTTATAAGGTAAAAACGAACACATCATCTTTGCTCACATTGTTTTGGGAAATTATTTTTTAGAGACTGATCATGGCTTCTATAAAACACAACCATTTGAAACAAAAACAGTCACTCAATCTGAGATTCTTTGATGCGATCATACTCATGATAATGCATGTATAGTATTAAAAGAATTAAGTTAATGCATTTTTAATCCACTTATATATACTGAAATATGGATAATGTTTTTTTAACAGCTCCAAATACCAACATGGATTCGAAGCAAGATGTATCCTCGTCGATCCACATCAACACAAAACACTCATATCTTGTTCATTGGAATTTGAATGCACCAATAACATTGTTGTAACACCCATGTTTCCCCCAGTTTGTAGATATTATTATTGTGAACAAGACAATGGACATATCTATCATATGAATGTTGTAAATGCAATGAACCTTGCTAAAGAAGGTAATGTATATATTGTGTTATTTAATAAAAAGGAAATCGGGGCATGAATTTTGAAAGAGGGTTTCCAATGTAGATTGTGATGCATGAGAGGGGATGGTAAGGGGAACCAGTAATGGTTTATATGACCCCTACTAGATCAGTACTCTGCTGGATATAAATTACTCAAACCCAGAACAGTCTTTTGGCCCGAAAAATTTAATTATCAGTCAGGAAAGTAGTTGGGAAGTCTTCCTCGAGGGTCAATTAGGAGATGTGAAGAGTACCCATATAGAAACTTCTTGATCTAACCCACAAAATATTGTTGGGGAAGGAAAAAAAAGGAAGGAAAATTGTGGGCATAGGGAAGAAGCAGGAGAAGCAGAAGAAGAAAGGATGCACACGAATGGGTCTGAGGACCATTCTTGAAGAAGGAGAGTGTGTGAGACTCTCTGGTTCTAAAGAGAACTAAGAAAAAAAAAATCTAGGTTCCAGAGGGCTTGGATGATGTTTTCTAATCAAGATGATAAATGGAGTTGTAGTGATTGAGTGAGAGATCATCGCAGGCTCCCTTGCTTGGTGGATCAAAAATTGGACTATCAGGTTCCTGTGGGAAAAGGAGAGTAACCTTTGTCCCTTATTGTTGCTGAAAAAAAGAAAAATATCTCTCATGGCATCATGATATAGATAGGGGGTGGACAGTTGAGGAATACTCCAAGATAAATTGTGCTTATGGTTGGGTGGAAAAGGGCACCCCTTTCCATAGTTTCCAACTAATTTCAAATATCAGATAAGTGTGACTCTGAGTTTTATATTGTCTTGATTTTTTAGTTGTAATATGTATTTTCTTGAGCTAGATTACGGAATAATATTTTATCTTGTTTGAATGGTAGAATGTGCGTCTCGGATGGCCTAGCGGCCTAGGAAATTTGAAGTAAATATTGAGCATCATGTTTTGTAAATGGTATTCCACCTACGTATGTTTAGAAAAGGAGAAATGTTAGTAATGGGTTTTAAATGAATTTCGGGGCATAATAATTTGGATTCTGTTATGGTTGGAAAATACTCAAAGAGATTGTCCAAGGACCAAATACGCAAATATAGAGTCAGGACAAACTCTACATCGGGATTGCTCTGATCCTGTCGATCCCTCGAAATTGCCTTTTCCTATTATAGAATATGAGCTCTGTAAATGAAGGGAAATTCCTTTAAACCATTATTCTAAGTGACCATATGCTCAAGTATGTGGGCTTAACTAAATATTGGATAATATTTAAGGGTGTATCCCTCGGGGGCTTGTCAAAATTCCACAAGCTTAGGACCCTGGAACCCTTCGCTATGCTCAAAAGGATCTAATCCTTCTGAGCTTCGAGACTTTGGATTTTCAGGACTTTGGGATGTTGTAACCTCACAATATTCGAATATTTTTTAAGGAAACATCATTTCAAGGAAACCTATCAAAATGGTGATCAGACGGTTTGACCAGAAACTAACAATCTCTTATCCATTATTGTGGGATATGCATTAACGTTAAACACGTACCAACATTTGACCACGGCTATTCTCTTCACCATTGATCATGATCACATATCAATGATGTGATTCTCATATTTTTCCTCTTATGGATCCAATGGTGGGGATGCTACATGAAATAGCTACTTGATCAAATAGTTGGCAGAAGTTCACAATTTCACAACTTCGCAACTCTTACAATCCCCAATATTTCAACCTCTCCATAGTATTATCGTCTAATTGGTCATGAGGTAGTGACTATCATTTTCTTCTAGTTAATAATCCCACTTATTATATCCTTCCACTACTCTCGATCGAACGGTCGATAAATAGAACGATCTTAGATCGATGGTCTGTGGAACTTCAGTATTTCAGCCTTCAGGATTTCGAGAGTTTGAAGTAGAGCGTAACCTTGTCTATGGCCCGAAGGTTGGAGATTACTTAATTAATAGGATTAAAGAAATCATTTAATTAACCTTAAGTTATTTTTGTAAGAATGTGCATGGGACCCTCTTCAGGAATCTGAAACTTCAAAAATTTGAGACTCCGAGGCTCCGGGAGATTCGAGGATATAGGAGGGTGTGTTAAACATCGAAGTGTCGAAGTTCTTGTGTTGTAATTTCAATCTCTGATTGGATGGGCCCGCGTATGCTATGGTGATGTGGAATGATAATATAGTTCCGTGTGGCATCGTGGGATTGGTCATGAGTTAGGTGTGGGACTCCCCCGTTGTCAAGTCTAAACTATGTGTTAAGTACAAATAAATATCAATCATCATATCTAAGGGTGGATAGAACTCCACTATAGATCCTAGAGTGGAAAGAGACTTTGGTACTTCGTGACTTTAGGTCTCTCGGGAAGTTTTTGGACCTGCACAAGAATCGTTGAAGGGTTGAAGGCCCGATATCTATGAAGACTTGGAGGGATATTCCCTGTAACCCCTCCTTTCATGACCATGTCATTCCCAAAGAATGACGACTTGGGTCAAAACAGTGCCATGTCGAAAGGTAAGAGGGAAGTAAAGCCACATGAATGCCACGTGGTGAAGGGGGTGACCATTGGCCAATGACACTCCAAAAACTTTGAAAAACCATACCTTTCAAAGGAGAGCTCCATTTTGGACAAGGTTATAGTCGTTGGAGAGCTCTCGGTGAGCACAAGTCGATCGCGTCCTCATTCTAGGAATTCATGGAGTTGTAGGAAAGTGAAAAATGTATACCCCATCCATTAAAAAGAGTACTTAGGGGATCGAGTGTGTGAAAGAGTGGTATCACAACAGGAAACAACACTTGGTATGCTTGGGCTCATGAAAGAGCGGAATAAAGTCTAATAGGAAAATATTTATTGGGTAGGGCACCCTACCCTACCCATTTGTAAAAGCGTATTTAAGCTTTACTACTGAAAAGAGTGAGACCTTATGTTGTTTCTACATTTTTTAAATCTAAACTTAATATTGTGGTTATATGTGTAATAATGAAGCTAATTTTACCTTACAAAAATTACATTTTTTGTTCATAAAATTGAGGACAATTGACTAACATAAAATGTTGTTATCAACAGTCAAATTTTTAATGGACAACAAGGAAAAATACAACATAAAGAATGGTGCCATGTCATGAGTTGGGATAAATCTCCCATAATAGAGAAGAAGAATCTGATGAGAGGAGAGTGGTGGAAACCCCTCCAGAATTATCTAAAATTGTAAGAAGCCTTATGGAAGAATTACAAAGTGGTAAGGAAGACAATGAAAGGATGATAAAAGAACATGAGAAACAAACTGAAATTAATGCAAACCTGTTGAAAATTCTATCATACATACAGAGGTAGTTTTAACATGAGACAATGGCTAGTAATTTGGACAAACATAATACTAATAAAAACCAAAGTCCACCTGAGATACAAAAGCATGGCCCTAAAAATAGAAACACGAGAATAAGCACCTCCAAGAAGGATCGATCTGGAGCCAAGAAGCATCTTAATGTTGAGGATTCATATGAAGAGTCCTCTAGTGAGGGAACTGACAAATCCAAGGAATTTTCTAGCACTATTTCACTCCTTCAAAGGAGAAGAAAGAGGAGAAAATGTGTTAAGGGAAGTGACCCTAAAGATTTTAAGAAATCCAATCCCCCCACTTTTTATGGGAACATCATGAAAGAGGAAGAAGCATAATCTTGGATACTTGGCCTAAATAATTATTTCAGAGTCCATTACTACTCTAAAAACTTAAAGGCCCGAACATACATTTTCAACTTGAATGGAAAGGCCTCTGTTTGGTGGGAGGACCTTAGAAATGTGAAAGGAATCCATGAAAAGGAGTTGTCATAGAGACAATTTGAGAAATGTTTCAAGAAAAAGTATATATCTAAGAAGTACTATGATGAAAAGACTAAGGAGTTCTATTAACTCAAGCTAGGACATCTCACCAGAGATGAATATGTAAACAAATTCCTTGAACTGATGAGGTATGTGCCTTACATCAAAGATGAAAAGGAAAATATACAATGATTCATGAGTTGACTGCCTCAATCCTTTCGAGACAAAATCAAGTTTGAGGAACCTAATACTTTAGAAGACACCATTAGGAAGGAAAGGTATTGCTATGAGAAATTCAAGCACAAGGCAGAACCTCATAAGGATTGGAAAAAGGAAAGCAAATTGGGACTCAAGAAGAAGGGGATTAAACCCTCAAGATTTAAGAATCTTGGGAAATGCTCTAAGATGAGACTTCCTACTAAAAGTATATATCGACAAAATTTTCAATTTCAAAGTAGAAATAAACCCTTTAGATCAGCCCCAGGAAAGACTGATAATACAAAGAGAGAACCATTTAAATGTCGGGGATGTGGGGAAGAACATTTGTTGATGGATTTTCCACATATATAGAAAGATAATAGGAGTGTCTAAAACATCCATAAAGCTACCACAAACAATGATGTGGTTAGAATCATGCCACAAATTTATGTAGCCCTGGATAATAGGCAGGATGACCACCAAACTTTAGTAGTGGAGATGGAAGGTATGATTTTCGACCATCATGTTTATGTTTTAATTGACCCTGGTTCTAATATGAGTGATGTTTCCCCTCAAACTGTTGAGAAATGTAAATTGCGGCCATAAAAACATGTTAATTCATGTCAGGTACAACTATCCATTGGAACAAAAATAAAGGTAATTGAGGAAATTTGAGGTCTTTCCAGCATGCAAATTCATTGTGAATGGGTTTTCCACCCAAAAAACTTTAAACATACTTCCTTTAGGATCTTACGACATGTTTATTGGCATGGATTGGTTAGTTTCCCATAAATCCAAGTTAGATTTTTACAATAAAACATTAGAATCTAAATATGAGGAAGAGGATAAGAGGACCCTACATGGAATTCAAAAACTTGTCTCCATGAGGAAAATATCATCCCTCCAAGTGAAGAAGTATTGCAGAAAAAGATGTCATTTTATGCAATACAAGTAATGAAATCTGTTGAGAATAGTAAAACAATATTAGAGGACCACCCTATATTAAGAGAGTAAAAATATGTGTTTCCAGAAGAGGTACCAGGTCTACCTCCAAGAAGAGATATTGATTTCTTAATAGAACGTGTACCCAAAGCGGTACCAATGTCTACAACACCCTATAGAATAATTACACTAGAGTTGGTTGAACTCAAACTACAACTGAAGGAGATGTTGGACAAAGGTTACATCTGACCTAGTGTTTCCCCTTGGGGCACACTAGCTTTGTTTGTGAATAAGAAGGATGACACACTCAGATTATACATAGACTACCACCAACTCAATAAGATGGAAATCAAGAATAAGTACCCCTTGCCAAGAATTGATGAGCTATTCAACCAACTAAGGGGTGATACAATATTTTCCAAGATTGAATTAAGGTATGGATGTTGGAAGATTGGTTGTTGTCATTGATGTTAGCCCTAGTCATTGGTTTTGGACCGCAAGATTGATGAAGGTATTTGGAGATGAAGGACAATGCACATGTAGATAAAAACACCCATGTATGGATAGTATACATCATGTTTTTTCTAGTGGTATGTGGCACGTCATGTGGTTCCTCATGGTTGAGGAGAAA
>CBVK0101468122.1:0-26400 GCA_900067695.1 Picea abies | reverse complement strand
AAAACAATATATTAGAATATAAGAAGAAGAGTACAAAATGAGTACATGAAAAAGTTCATGAAGAAGTACTATGCAAAGGGAAATAGCTGAGCTAAATAGCATCAAACAAAACAAGAATAGAAAGTACAACTCGCGAGGACGGAGTGTACAGTAAGCCTGTTGAGGTTACATTATATTTAACATAAACTACCAACCATATTAAATAGAGAGGAATTACCTTAGTCGATCCACTAAAATGGCATTGGAATCCTGTAAGAATGGATGAAATTGAGGTGGGGAAAGGAGTTATGTTGCATTTGATGGGTTCCCTCGCAAAACAAATGGACCCATCATTAAAATATTACCTATAAATTTATCATTACGATGTAATGAAATAGAGGCATTACAGAACCCGAGATATTATAAAACTATTAAGTCGAACTACAATAATGATTTCGATTGAGTCAACCAAAATTATTATGAGTCACATAATATAAATTATGGGAATTGTGGTAGTTCCTTTGATTCATGTAAATGGACTTGAAACATATATAAAATACATCCACCCAATAACAGATAGCGATTGGACTTTCTAGTATATCACATAACGTATGACTTATCATATGTATTGAAGAAGTAACAACTCAAGCGATTTGTAACTGGAAGACTGTCAAACCCTTCAGATTTGATATGTACTTATTATATCAAGTTTGTTTTAAAGAAAATTACCATAAGTTAATCCCTTACAGGAAAACCATGAATGTGTGGGTAATAGATTGTTTGATAAAGAGGAAAGGTGAACATTAACCAGCAAATGTACCCTAATCCTTAATAAAACTGTTATATATGAAAAACAACCATAGCTTAAGGGAAAACCTCCCTTCTAGAATTCACATTTTCCCAAAGAAACTGCTTCTCATTTTTTTCAAAATGTATGTATAGGTTTCCAGAGTTATTTTGTAATTGATTAGATTCCTTGGAAGGTAAACCTTACCTGAAGATGAATGGGTGGGTAATAACCAACAACACTTTGACTCGACGATAGTTGTAAACTTCCATGATTCAAGGGAAATCATGGTTAAAATTCGTAGAGAAGCTGGAGCACAAACTCAGAACTCCACCTCTCGGAATGTTGAATGATAGAAGGTAACCAAAACCGCCTCAGTTCCGAACCCAATGAAACCTCAATCCAATCACTCGTACAACCTGCAGGTTGAAAGGTGGGTGCCGCTTCCAAAGTGCAGAAATCCATTTGAAAGATAACGACGTAGAATTAAATGGTTGGGTAAGAGAACGAAGTACCAAAATGGCGTACAAAGTTTTATTGGATATTGGAGTTGATTTTATTAGTGGTCACCTCTCCATAACTACACATAGTAAAAAACAAGCTCATGACAGTTGTAAATAGTGTGGTTTCAGACCTAGGACTTATCTTGTAAATGACACAAACATTTGAGTTTAAGACTCTTCCACCTCGGAATCATAGGATGAAACTTTGAAGGTTTTGTACCTTGATCATCATACAAATAAGTGAACTTGACTATTAACAAGCTCAGAAACAGTAATATATTATGCGACCACAACTATATATGTTTAAAACTTGACTCGTAATAAGATTAATGTCATATGTTACCTCCTAAAACTGTGAATTCTCACTTTAGTTTAAATATGTGTAAAAAACTTGGTTAAATTGATAGGATGACCATTATGTGGTAACAAACAAAGTCAACTACATAAATTATATATTTACATTTATGACTACTCTAACCTGTAACCCTTAAAAATACATATTGGTGATATCCTATGAGTCTTTAAGAACACTTAGACCTCGAGTGAACACTTAGACCTCGAGTTGATCAATATTTTTTTATCCAAAGGGGTTATAACATAATGTATAGTGATCCTATTCAAGAAAAGCTTGTCAAAGAAAGAAAATTTCAAGGACAAAGCACCATATTCACGTTTCCAATTAGAATGGTATTAATGTCCTAGTCACCTATAATAAAGTAAAAAAAAAAATATTGATCATAAGTAACCATATATGCT
Source organism: Picea abies (assembly GCA_900067695.1). Taxonomy (NCBI): domain Eukaryota; kingdom Viridiplantae; phylum Streptophyta; class Pinopsida; order Pinales; family Pinaceae; genus Picea; species Picea abies. Next base: position 24,375 of record CBVK0101468122.1, on the reverse strand, counting down.
GGATGATTATATCGAGAATATATAATGTATTTATAAATAAATTTTGACTATGATTATCACATTCATTATAAATTATAAATCATGTAGATGAGCTACGATATTAATCAATGATAAGATAATCGTAAGTTACGAGTTTTGGATCTTACCATACTCTTTCACTCAAGAAAGTTTTAAGAACCAAATTCTTATTGTTAAAAAAATTTAGGGCCATGACCTTAGTCTCAAAAAAACATTTTAGTGATTATGGGGTCCATTACATATGGTATGAGAGTTGTAGGTTATCAAACTTAGGTCTAAGGGTATTACCAAGAACATATAAAGTGTTTGATGAAAAACTAACGAGTAAATTGTTCATTGTTAAAAAGAAACTATTTCAAAATTTTCATAATGAGGTTTGCATAGAATGAAGAAAAAGCGAGACATGAAGGAAATGATAATCAACAACCTCATAGAAATCCAGAACATCCCAGTGAAAGTAGCTCAACAACACAGGTTTTGGAAACAATGATAAATCTAATAATAGAATTACAAACATTAAGGTTGATAATGAAAAATTAGAGAAAGGAGATGAAGGATCCCAAATAATAATGATGTGGATGAAGAAGTCAGTAAAAAATCTTCAAAGGATTCAAGCAAAGGAACTAAGAAAGAAAAAAACTCTTCTAATGACAGGCATATAACTGAAAACATAGTGTCTACAATAAATAAACGAAAACAAATGTATCACTTAGTTCAGAGTTTAAGAAAATTAAACCTTCAACTTTTGACAGAGAATCTAGAACTCGTGAAGAGGTAGAAGCCTAGTTACTAGACATAAAGAAATGTTTCCATATTTACAATTACTCTAATAACATTAAAGTAAGAATGGGCATCTATAAATTTAAATGTAAATATAGTATATGGTGGAAGTATTTGAAGTTAGCCAAAGATCTAAAAAAAAAAAATGGAATGGACAAACTTTAAGAAATATTTTAAGAAACAATATTTCTGTGAAAGATATTATGAGAGAAAAACCAAAGAGTTTTATGAACTGAAGTTAGGATAGATGTCTATGGAAGATTTGATTACCAAATTTCTGGAACTATTGGGGTTTGTTCCTTATATCAAAGATGAAAAGGTAAAAGCTAAGAGGCTTTTAACTTGCTTACCTCGGTCATATAAGCACGTTGTCCAATTTGATAATCCATAAAACTTGAAAGAAGTACTATGAAAGGAAAGAATATGTTATGAACATTACAAGCAATGATTTGAAAAATCCAAAGGCATGGAGAGAAAAGAAACAAGAGAAACTTAATTAAAGGAAAAAGGGTTTCAATCCATTACCATTTTGTCACATGTCCAAAGGACATCAATAAAACAAATTCTATAGGAACTCATCACAACTACAAGGAAAGAAATCAGTTAATTTGGGATTTAAGAAAATAACTTAGAATGTTAGAGAACTCTTGAAATGTTGGGGTTGTGGGGAACCACATTTATTGAGGAATTGTCCGTACATAAATTCTACAAACAAAACCATTAAGAACATACAAGAATCTTCAACAGTTGGAGATATTGGAAAAAATGTCCATAGAATCAATGTTGCTCTAGATGGAAGACAACCAAATCGCCAATATACCATTGTGGAAATTGAAGGTAAAGTTCATGACATACAATTTTCTATTTTAAGTTATTTTACCCCATCTTTGGTAGACTCAAGCAAGATGAAAAAGATAAAACATATGAAATCTTAGTTAGTACAAAAGAAATAGGCACAAAAAGAAAAGTAATTGAATTCATTCTTGACTGTAAGATGGATATAAATAATCATGATACAAAGGTAAATTTAAATGTATTTATGACATACTTATAAGTATGGAGTGGTTAGAGAAACATAATTTTTTACTGAACTGTTACGAAAAATCATTTATTTACAAATATGAAAGTGGAGTATCAAGAATAGTTCAAGGAATGAGAAAGCCTGTCTCTATCAGAAAAATATCGGCAATGCTATTAAAGAAGTGCATTAGTAAATGCTACAAAATATGTGTTATTCAAGTAACAAATTTGTTAGATAAAGAGAGAAAATTGAGGCTGGAAGAATTTGTTGTCCTTCAAGGATTTGAGGATGTATTTGTACAAGAAATACATGAATTACCTCAAAGAAGAGAAATATATTTTTTTATTGATCTACTACCTAGATATGAACCAATATCAAATACACCTTACAAGATGAGTATCCCTGAGTTGACAGAATTAAAACTTGAACTACAAGAATTATTAGATAAAGCATACACCAAACCAAGTGTTTCTCCATGGGGAGCGCTAGTATTATTTTTCAAAAATAAATATGGAAATCTATGGTTATGCATTCACTATTAGAAATTGAATAAAATGACGATAAAAAATGAGTACCCTCTTCCTAGGATTAATGATTTATTTGACCAAGTTGGAGGACTAAAAATATTCTCTAAATTGGATTTAAGGTCTAGCTATTATCAAATTAGAATAAAACATGAAGACATAAATAAAACATCTTTTAGGACATGATATGGACATTACGAGTTTTTTGTAATCCCATTTGCACTTACTAACACATCAACATCTTTTATGTGTTTAATGAATGGTATATTCATCCAATACATGGATAAATTCATATTGATCTCTATTGATGATATACTAACCTATTCAAATTGAGAATAAAAACATAAACAACATTTAAAAATAGTATTACAGACTCTAAGAGACTATAAACTACATGGTAAATTAGACAAATACTACTTTTATCAAAGGGAAATGCAATATCCAGGACATGTGATATCAAAAGATGGAATATCAGTGGATCCCGAAAATATTAAAGCTATCATAGAATGGATTATACCTAAGAATTTTGTAGATATACGATCATTCATGGGAATTGCAGGTTATTACCGACATTTTCTTGAAATGTTTTCCAAAATTGCTTATCCCATTACATCATTATTGTAAAAAGGAACAAAATTTATTTGGTCTAAAAAATGCCAAGACAATTTCAATAAACTGAAAGTCTTACTAACTACAACATTGATCCTTAAAATGGTTGATCCTTATCAGGATTTTACAAATTCTGTAGGTGCAAGTAAAGAAGGATTAGGAGGGGTATTCGATAAACTGAAAGTCTTACTAACTACAACATTGAAGTCTTACTAACTACAACATTGATCCTTAAAATGGTTGATCCTTATAAGGATTTTACAATTTCTGTAGGTGCAAGTAAAGAAGGATTAGGAGGGGTATTATTGCAAGACAGAGATGTAATTTCTTATGAATCTGGAAAAATGAAGGAACATGAAAGAAATTATGTAACTTATGACCTGGGGTTAGGGGTTGTAATTCATGCATTGAAAATGTGGCGGAACTACCTTATGGGAAGGAAATTATTATTATTAACAAAAAAATATTTTTAGTCAACAAGATCTCAATGCATGAAAAACATGGTGGTTAGCCTTTTTAAGAGAGTTTGATTTTGAAGTTCGACATATCAAAGGAAATGAGAATAAAGTCGCAGATGCACTTACTCGAAGAACTAATGAAATATATGAAATTATTATTAGCAAAATTGAAAGTGACATTCAAGATAGAATTAAATCTGCAAGCATAAATGATACATAACACATCAAAACAACAAAAAAGTTGCAGAAAAATGAAGGAAATTTGGATGGTACAGATTAAAGTATTGACAAAAATGGAATATTAAAGTTCAAAAACAAAATATATGTAACTCATTTTGTTAATTTAAAGTTGGTAATCCTAAATGAGTTGCATAAAAAGCCATATTATGCTCATCCTAGATATTAGAAAATGATAACGGCCTTGAGGAAACAATTTTATTAACCTAACATGAAATCTGAAACAACTAATTACTTACCTAAATTCTTAGATTTTCAATAGGCTAAGGATGAACATCAACATCTAAAAGGTTTATTAGAAACTTTACCTATTCCATAATGGAAATGGGAAATTATTTCTAGGGATTTCATTACAATTTCTCCTAAAACTCAAAGACAACATGGCTCTATTATGATAGTAGTGGATAAATTGACTAAGTTTGTTCATTTCACACCTATGAAATATAATTATAAATATATTAATATCATTGAAATTTTTATGAAAGAAATATTTAGATTACACAAAATTCCCAAAATGGTGATTTCAAATAGAGATGTTAAATTTACATCAAATTTCTGGAAGGAATTTTTTGCATGTCTCTGAACTAATTTTGATTTTAGTACAAGTTATCATCCACAAATGGATGGAAAAATAGAATGTAAAAACAAAATTATTAAATATATGTTATGAATGTACATAAGAACAAAACCAACTAAGTGGGAAGAGTAGCTACAGTTAGTCAAATTTGCATACAATAACAGTTATCAAGTGCAGACAAAAACAAGTACTTTGGAAGTTATATATGGTAGGAAATGTACACCTCTCATCAATTGGGATAATCGAGTTGAATGAATAATGATTGGACCACAAATACTCCAAGAAGTGGAACATATGGTTAAGAAGGTGCAATATAATTTAAAGTTTGTGCAAGATTGATAAAAACGCTATGAAGATTAGAAACAATGAAATAAGGAATTTAATATTGGAGAACATGTATAACTTAAAGTCAAAACAAGAAGGAGATTGTTAAATATAGGAATTTGTTCCAAGTTGAAACCAGGGTTTTGTGGTCCATTCAAATTTTTAACTTGAATTGGACCAATGAAATACCAATTAGAGGTCTGTGCTAATTTGAAAATTCATAATTTTTTTCATGTTTCATTATTTAAAATATATATTTATGATCCTACTCACATCATTAATTGGAACATGGTGCAAGTGGAACCAGAAGGAGAGTTCCAAGAAGAACCTCTATGCATTTTGGACAGGAAAGAAATAGTACTTTGGAAAAGAGCCATCTCCCAGGTAAAGGTGCAATGGAAGCAATTTAGTACTGAGGAGGTTGCTTGGGAGTTGGAAGACGAAATGATGAAATGATATACAACTCTATTCCAAGTGATGACTGGAAGGAAGGAATAAAACTGAGAAAAATGTTATTCTCAAGGGGGAGAGGATGTAATATCCTCAAGTGTTAAACATTTTATTGAATAAGTTCCATTTATAGAAATTCATACTTTATTTTATTAAGGCATTTAACTACAATTTTTTTAATTGTTGAGAAAGAGTTTGGACTTTCTTGGATCACTGAGAGAAAGGGGAGAATCATTAATAGAGAAATATAATCATTTTTAACTATATAATGAACGTGTTATATCAATGTAGCATTATCATCCAACTTTACTTTAGTCTCACATGACTAGTTTTGGATTAGTCAACAACCCTAACTTGAAACAATCATAACTGTGTACCTATAATGAATAAAGATCTAAAAATAGTACACAATGTTCTTCACTGTGTTTTATGCAGTTCATCCAAGTGTCACTACTTGGAACCTCTCATAAAAGGAGTTATAGCAGAAATGACATACCTTGTTAATGTCTGGCTTATTCTAGAGAGTGAACTTGTAGAGCATGACCCGCATAGAATATTTATTGTATGGATTTGAAAATTTTACACATAATACTATAGAATGTACTATAACCAACACATTTGGTCTTACTAAATTTGGATCTCTTAGGAATAAGTTATGACGTTTTTACCCAAAACACCTATTTTAGACTAGTTTCAGGACTAGCCACAAAGCCTATTTTCCATGGAGTGTAACTCCAAAAATACAACGACCGAGAAGCTTAAATTTGTACCATAGCTACTTGGATATGTTTCCTCAATGTCCTCCCAATTTCACGGTCTAAATCATTCTATAAAAAAAATTATTATGAAAATGGTGAGATGACCCATAAATAACATACCTTCAAAAGCATCATCAAAAGAATTTATCCTCCCTTGAATTCCATCCTTCTTTACTTCACCTTCCCTCTGAAATTAGGCTTAGATATTCTTTTTTTACCTCAATCACCTGTAGATATTCAATATGCTCAAGTGTGATTAAAATGAAAGAGTCTTGCCTCTTATTTATACTTTCATGTAGGTTCCTCAAGGGGTTACCTTTTAATCATCTTAACCCAATTTCCTTATTTTAGGGCCAACCCACTTTTAACCACTTTCCATAATTAGAAAGTTCTCCATTTCCTTTATTATTTAAATAATCCTCCTTGACTTTGTCACTTCACTTTATTATTTAATTAATCCTCTTTGACTTTGTCACTTCACTTTATTATTTAAATAATCATCTTTGACTTTGTCACTTCACTTTATTATTTAAATAATCATTTTTTACTTTGTCACTTCACTTTATTATTTAAATAATTTCTTCTTTGCAAGCACTTTGACTTCTTTGACATTTCGGGGCTTCAATCCAACATATGAGGGTCCTTGAAATTCATAAAACCATAACTCTGAAACCATGAGGAGTTATGTGACGTTCCACATACCACCAAAAATGGCATGAAATATTTCCTGAAGGCTCCAACTTTTTCCTTCCACCGTAGGAACATAAATGTAGGTGGACAACCAAGGATATTCAAGTCTTGTTTTTGAAGAAGACTTCTTCTACAGTCAAGATGAACATGTGTTGATTATCATGACTACTACTTCTAATGAAGAACATGGGCATATACTTCATGGTATTCACAGATTATTCAATGGATGATATCATTGGGGATTATCTCCCTCCTAATCCCAGCTTCATGCTTGAATGAGTAATATGCATGATCTTCTTTTGGATTTCAGTGATTATCTCCCTCCATCTGAGAGAGTTCATGTTGCCATATGTTGCATCTCTCTTTTCTTTCTACAAAGCATCACAGGCCTGTTCTAGTTTCCTTTTGATTCTCGACTTCCTTTGAGTCTAACTCCTATGAGTCTCTTTAAGTTTGTTTCTATCTATTTTGATTGCTTCCCATTTGGAAGTTGTGTCATCCTTATAAACTTGTTCTATGATAGCTTCTGCAAGGATTGTTCATCAAACATATTTCACAAGGGTACCTACCCGGAACAAGAACAAGAAGAGAAAACAATAAATATCTATATAGAGGAGATGTTAGTTCATCTTGAGAACAAGTATAATAAGCCTCTATGTCAATAGCATTCATATTGAGTCAAGTATTCATTGCACCTAGAAATAATAGAACCTTTCAAAGACTTCTTTGTCAATTTGTAATGTAGTTGATCTAGATTATTTTCGGCACGAAATGAGAGTGGAGATATAATAAATCAATGTACAAAGATATATCAGATATCCAATAATATAACATAAATGTATCAGAGATGAAACCATAAACACAAAGATACAGTAATACAAAATTTTATATTAATGAGCGAAAATGTACAAAGACTGTAAAAATACAGAGTGAAAGACTCGCTAGAATGGTGGCAGCTTGTCTCTGAGAAGAGATGTGTCCGCTAATCACATTCACAAGAAGATGATTTTAAAATGAGGCTCCAAATTCATTTTTATCATAAAGAAAACCCAAAACCCTAACCCCGGAAGATGAAAAACCAACAATTTTGTGGACCCCATTTTGGGTAGTTTGGTGTATCAACTTCCAGGGGCGTAACTTTGGCATACGATCTCTGTTTGGGGAGCACGATAGCTCGTTGGAAATTTATAATTGAGAATATTCATTCATGAGGCTCAATCAGATCCTTCATCTATAATTGAGAAGCTCGATTCCAAAAACCCTTCATTTAGGCCCTTAAAATGGCCCTGGAAATTAAAAACTGCTAAAAATAGTAAATAACCAAAATTTCCATAAAATTATTTTGAGCTATTTGGAAAAGGTGGGTGGACATCGGTATCCACCTAGATAAACCCTCCCTCCTTAGGAAGAAATGGTATCCATTTCGTTGAGTGCCTGAGGGAGAGGGAAAAGCATTTGTTGAATCTGTGTCTTGATGAGTTGCTTGCCTTGTTAGAGAAGTTGCGTTGCTTATCTTGTTGAAGGTTGTCATGAACATGTGGCTGGAAGGGTTGGACCTTTTTAACTAGTCTGGCTACATGAGATGCCTGTGTACAGAAGGAATCTTTACACCTTGCTTCAATCTTGTTGACCTACTTTCGTTGGATAAAATGTGCTTGTGCCGAGGATGTAGTGGTTGTAGTATCCTTTTGATCACCTTTGGAACAGATTGTGAAGAAGATGAATTTTGTAGTATGAGATAATACATCGAGGCATTGTTTAAGTGGAAGATTAGTCATAACTACCTCTGGTATTCTGTAGAGATGACCCCCCAGAGAAATAATGATATTGTGGGGTTGAGACTCATAAACATCATGACGCTTCCACATACATGGTTGGCCCAAGAGAACATCACAGACATCGAATGGGGAAACATTACATAATACCTCATCCTTGAAGGTTTGGATGTCATATGACAATCAACATTGTTGGATGACATAGATATCTCGTCCCTGGAGAAGCCACCCGATGTTTGTATGGTTGCGGGTGTGGTGTTGTCGACAATCCCAACTGTTTGACAACCTCTACTGAGATGAGGTTTTTTTTTATTCCTCTATCAATAATAAAATGCAGTGTGGTCCCCTTCACCCACATCTATGAATAAAAAAGGCACTAGTCCTTTTCAAGATCTGTTGGTTCTTTTGGTTGAATTGTTGTGATCGCGACAATAGTAGTGGGGTCTGCGTCGATGATCTGTCTTTTACCACTATTTTCAGAATCATATTCTAAATAAGGGTTCGGCTCCTTGTCTTTGATATCAACCACTAATGACTATTTTCAGCGACATTCCTCGGCATTGTGCCAGGGGATTTTGTGGAAATTGCACCATTTTTCGGTGTCCTTTTCCTTCCCATGACCCTTCTTTTCTTGTGGCTTGGACTGATTTTTGGGAGACTGTTTGTTAGGGCCTTGTTTATCATACTTTGAATGTTGCAAATTTGTAGACCCAAACTCCTATTTGTTAAGGTGCTTAAATTTATTCTCAATTTTAACAACATATCGATAAGCACCACTGAGATATGCGATGTCCAAAACATACATTTCAGTTTGGATGTATATGTGTAGAGCCCCATGATATTTCATAACCAAATGTCGTTTGAATTCTTTGATATCCAACTTGGTGCACAAGGCATAGAAGGTCTTAGTGAACTACGAAACTTCTTGGCCTCTCTCTTGCCGCAATGTGGTCCATATCAGGTAGTGCTCCTCATAGTTTCCAATAGGGTAATACTATTCCTTTACCACATCCACAAAAAAGTCCCAAGTGGGCTCGACCCCATATATTCCAGACTCCTCTGTGGAACTTTGCTCCCAGTAAGTTTCCCACCAATGTTTTACATGGGTGAAATATTTAAGGAGTGTGAAGGTGATATTTTACCTGTCAGAATAATTATGAACAGAGAAATAACCTTCTAACAAATTTAACCATTTGTCTAGGGCATCCGCATCTATATGACCTTCAAATATGGGAATATCAAAATTAACCTGTAACTTGAAAGGAGAGGTTCTTCCAAAGTGTTTTTTTTATGAATATGTGCATGTTTCTATCGAAAGGAGTTGAAGGATGTGGGAAAAATTCTCCATCATTTTATCCCTCGGTCACGTGAAAGCCTGCTCAAACAACAAATTGATAGAATCAACTGCTCCATCGTTTTTACTTTCTTCTGCCATGGAGGGTTTCTTAGGCATGCGAGAGTGATTGTTTTCAAGAGAGACAAGTTCGATACCCAACTTGCTATACTTGGACCTCATTGGGGACATGGACTTAAGAAAACAATCAAGAGCACCCTTCTCTGATACCACTGATCCGGATTATTTTCGGCACGAAATGAGAGCGGAGATATAATAAATCAATGTAAAAAGATATATCATATATCCAATAATATAATAAAAATGTATTAGATATGCAACCATTAACATAGAGATACAATAATACACAATTGTCTATTAATGAGAGAAAATGTACAAGGACTGTAAAAATACAGAGTGAAAGACTCGCTAGAATGATGGTAACTTATCTCTGAGAACAGATGTGTCCGCTACTCGCATTCTCCATTGGATGATTTTGAAATGAGGCTCCAAATGCCTTTTTATCATAAATAAAATTCAAAACCCTAACCCTGGAAGATGAAAAGCCAACAATTTTTTGGACCCTGTTTTGGGTAGTTTGGTGTATCAACTTCCTGGGGGCATAACTTTGGCATACGATTTCCATTTGGGGCGCACGATAGCTCGTTGGAAAGGTATCATCGATGAGATTCATTTACGATTCTCAATCAAATCCTTCAACTATAATTGATAATCTAAATCCCAAAAAACCTTCACTTAGGCCCTCAAAATGGCCCCGTAAGTTAAAAATGGCTAAAAATAGTAAATTACCAAAATTTCCAGAAAAATGTTTTGATCTAGTTGGAAAAGGTGGGTGGCCATCGGTATCCACCTGGATTAGTAGCAACTATCACCTTTTATATATACAAATTTGAAGCTTAACAATTTAATCAAACCTAGAACCTGAAGCCTCACTTACTATGGAGGGTTCTCTTATACTTCTGAATGCACTTTCAAGTCTTGTAGCATTGTCCAACTTGTCTTCCAATCTAAAAATATATACCATCTTGACAAGAGGATATTAGAAACTGAATCAGAGGATCTAATGATTAGAGCAAGGTAGAAACTATAAAATTTCAATATTTTACCACAAAATCAATTTGACCGTAAGTCAACCTTTCAATTTGACTTTGACCATTCAACCTTTGACTTTGACTAGTCAAACATTGACTTTGACTTTGACAAAAAATTCAAACCTAACTCTTTTTCTAGTTGAGGGTACTAAGAGGTGCACTAGGATGTCAAGGAATTAGGTCAAATTATTTACTAGAAGTGCCCAAACACAAGGGTTAGGGTTTGTTGCAGTTGAATAATCATAAAACCTACCATAACGAGCTTAAAAAATAACCTCCCAATCCATCTTCTAGTGGTTACACTATCTAAAGATAGTGTGAGCCCATAACTTGTTATAAAAATTAAGTGTGATCATTTTTCCATAGACAATATAGCAATATTGTCTCCCAATCATAGGCACGAAGCCAGCCTCGAGCACCTTTAACCTTCATAGACAGAATAATTCTGGAAGAAAACCTTAAAACCAATATCCAACTAATATAGTGTATCTCTCTCCAAGGCTACTGTACCAAGCAAAGAATCCAAACCATAACCAAGGAAGAAAGTCCAAACCATAAGTAAGTAGAAAGTCCAACCATAACCAAAAGACAAAATGCCAGTTGCAGTAGTTGCAATTGCACTCCCTCTCCAAAACTTGCACACCACTAGTCTGTGTGAGATATGAGAGTGTGAATGAACAAGTGAGCTCAAGCACCCTTTTATTTATAGTGCTCTTAGTCACCTCTTCATGATGACTTCTTCTTGTAGAGGTTAAAACTTAGATATTAATTATCTTATTGATCCGACATGTCTTCTAGGGTTTCTACACAATTGTTTAGGGTTTATCTTGCTTCACATAATATTCTAGTCTCGTCAAAGGTTACACGTAGAGGTTAATACCTCCTAAAGCTACCATAATTTCAACATAAAGTTCCTATAGGTTAAAAATGGATGTAAAATTAAAAGTTCAATTCTAATGGTAGTATAGACAAGTTTAAATCTAGATTGGCTGCAAAAGACCATTCAAAAAAGGAAGGAATAGATTATGACACGTTTCACCCATATCTAAAATGAATACCATTATACTTATGATTATATTATCTACTAAGAACAATTAGGATGTACATCAAATGGATGTTAAGTTAGAGGTTTTGAATGGTGTATTAAAATAAGATATGCACCTTGTTCAACCGAAAGGTTTTGTAAAGAAGGGATAGAACACCTTGTATACAAGTTAAATAAAGAACTATATGGTGTAAAACAAGCTTCAAGATCATGGTATATAACAATTGTTAAATTCTTCTTCTAGCAAGGGTTCATAAAATGTAAGAGTGATCCAAATATTTACATAAACAAAAATCAGCATGGAAATAGTTATTTGATTTGATTGTATGTTGATTATGTAATCATAACACGAAGTTCTACTAGTTTGATCGATGAAATAAAAAGGCAACTATCACAATAATTTGAAATCAAGGGTGTTCAAAAGATACATTAATGTTTAGGCATTGAGGTATGGATGGAATATGGTAAGACTTGGATCACTGAAAGTACATATGCAAAGGAACTTATCAAAATATTCAATAAGATTAACTACAAACCAATGTCTAGTGCATTAGAATAGAACGCTAGGATTTACATTGATGATGATACAAACTAAGTAAATGGTATGATGTAGCCAAAGAATGAGATTCATTCACAAGATAAAATAAACCATGAAAACACATGAGAATGGAAAAAAAACTCTCTTTTATTCTTTGTCCATCGTAACTACTACAATTGAAGTTCAACCCCTTATAACTACTATCCATGATTTTTGAAAACAACTAATTTTTGAAAAACAACTAAATTTAGAAAATTCTCGCATGAATCTAAAATTCACCACTAACTAAGAGTTAAATAGCATGACATTATTTTTCAACTCTCCTTTTTGATTAATTTCATAAACTAAGAGATAATTGATAATTGAAAAATTAAAACTTCCCGTAAAAACACTAAAACCCCAATTTGAGGCCTTGTATGAAGGAATTTGGCCTTGAAAAAGTGTCAAAATGACGCCCAATCAAATACATTGGATCGAAACGACAATGGAATCTTTGAGATGCAACTCACCATAAAATTTCATCCCAAACGGATAACCGAATCAAAATTTATGACCCTCAAAAAATCCCTGAAAATCCAATGACCCTCGAAAAATCCCTGAAAAAATCCCTACATCATTCTCCTCTAGTTGAAAAGAACGCAACTCCTACAAGTTATTGTCTTCAATATGTTTCCATTTAATTTGATCTAGGTTCAGTAAGTCACCCTATGTAATCCACATACTCTGTTGGTCTCTGGTTTTGATCATGTTTCTTGCCTATATTATACTCCATAGACCTCCATTTATATACCAGTACCACCCTTTTGGCCTCGTTTTTACATAATTGACATCTCCCTACCATTCAATGGGGTTACTTAAGGTATCTTTGTATTTCAAGCTATTTTTATGCACTTTAATGCTTTAAATTGATATTGGAACTAATGTCACTTGGGTTAGGTACCACATCTATTTTTGGAACAGGATGCCAGTACCAGGTACCAACTCGTACCCGTGAAGATACCAACGGAGCCGCTCAAGATCTATGCGTTATGGTCCGAATGGGAGACAGAGAGATTCGCATGACAGATGGAGTCATCGCCACAGGGTGCTCGAAGGCATAATGATAAACCTGGGTTGTGATTCTTCATCGTTCACACTTCGTGAAACTATGTGTCACGAAGATGTGAAGTACGTTTTAAAACTTGATTCCAAGATTGTTATGAACAGGGGGACCCGTTTGTTTTATGTATCATTGTTTTAGACTGTTATGAGGAGGATTTCTATAAAAAAACCGGGATCACTCCTGAGAACGGGTTGTTGTTGGATTATGTTATGTTATGGACACGCGTTTTTGAATACAAACTTCTATTACGTTATGTTGTTCGAATGATATATGATTTGAAGTATTCTCTTTTGAGTTGATGGAGCGTAAAGATTATACAATGTTTGCATAGAATTTTGTAGTTCGTTCTGGTTATTTCCTCCGGTGTTTGTACCATTTGGTTGGGCCCGCCAAACTGGTTCAAGTTGTCGTGTTACTCTATTTCAGATTTAGTTCATTTCAGTGTTTTAGAACTTGCATACGAGGTAGCTTAACGTTCATAGATTTAGTTGTTTCGGTGTGTTAACATTTGCTTACATGAATGGTATATCTATAGCTCATAGTGTGTCATCGATTTAGTTGTTTCAGAATCATGTTTATTTATTCCTCAACTGAATCGTTCCAACGTACTGTTACCTTTGACGTTGCTGAGTATTAAACGCATGACTGATGCCTGTAGGGTTTAGAGTATGATGGTGGTTTGTTTGGCTTTTCACTTTCAATTCGAATATCACTTAGATATTGAGTGAGCTTTGCTTTGGTTAGATAATTAGTTACCCTACCCAATTCGAACAGTTAGATTACAGTTAAATCAAAAGGGAGCTCCTGGTACCAGTAGGTAGGGCAGTACTCTGTTTTCCTGTAGACAGAATTAGATTTATTTTTGATGCTCAGAATGAATGCATTTTCGAAAATACTCTTTGTGTCATGACTTAAACAGAAATGATGATGGTAGACATAGAGGTAAAATAATCTTGTGGGACCACACTTTTGAATAGAAATAGCAGCACTAGCATTTGAGCACAAGACTGTTTTCTGTTGATGATTTAAATAGTAAATGCTCAGTTTTAAGATAGTCATGAAGATTCAAGTTCTCAGGATAAGTGTGTGTTTTCTTCTAAGGATAGCATTCAAATAGAGACTAGAACCTTACCCGCACATACAGTGTAGCAGCTCGAAGTTTACCAACCCTGGTTTGACAATTTAGAGTTTCAGGTAATTTAAAGCTTCAATTTAGCATTCTGACATACTCTTTGTTGGTGCTACGCCTTCCCACTTGATCAAATATCGGTTGTATTGGCCTTGCCGAGTATGAAGGGTCTTCTTATATAAAATATGTGAAATATTTTCTATTTTCTTGCTTGGAATGACTTGTTTCCAATACACCTCTTCCTTAATTTCATCACCCAGATCATCCCCATGGAATATATACAAATTAAAAACGTTAAACATAGGGGAGATATCAAGGTCAGCAAGTATATCGACCTTCTAAGCATTTTCATTTATTTTCTTGAGAATATTTCATAGAACAATTTTCGTATACTTCAATTTGTGGTAGGTTCCTTGAGGAAACCAGTCCTTCCACAAATAAACCATTACCAAATCACCTTCATTGAATACCTAGTGTCATCGGTGAGTATATTTGATAATTTTGTTTTGTTCATTACTGGCCTGGACTTTTTTTCTCACCTGTTGTTGCAAATGTTGAATTTGTTCTACAAATGCTTCCCCATCATCATTGATCCTATCTCGAAGTGGTAGCTGCACCAAATCTAGGATCCTTCGGCACTAGATAATGCCTCCAATGTCACAATCCTTGCACAATTGCATAAAATTCTACATCATATGTGGAGTAGTTATTTCTTACCTCATTCAATTTTTCACTAAAGAATGCAATTGGTCTACTAGCTTGAATAATTACAACTCCAATGCCTAGATGTGAAGCATCGCAGTCTACCTCAAACACTTTATGAAAAAATGGTAAGGATAATATGGGTTCCTTAGTTACTTTCTTCTTCAGAAACTTAAAAATTTCTTCAACTTCCTTGGTCCACTTGAATGTCTTGCCTCTAGTGCAATCTATTATCGGTGCTACAATACTGCTAAAATTTCAAACAAATTTTATGTAAAAGGTGGCCTGCCCATGAAAAATTCTCACCTCTGTGATGCTACTGATATTAGGCCACTCCAAAATTGCTCTAACCTTCTTTGAATCCTTCTTGACTCCCTCTACTGAGATGAAAAAACCCAGGAACACCAATATTTCTTGCATGAAACTACATTTCTTCATGTTTGTATAAAGTTGATGTTTTCTCCATGAATCCAATATAATTTTTAAATGTCGCAAGTGATCTTTTTTGTTACTAAAAATTAGGACGTCATCAAAATACATAAAAACAAACTTACCATTATAAGGTCGAAGCACAGTATTCATGAGCCACATGAAAGTGCTAGGAGAATTGGACATCTCAAATGGAATCTCAATCCATTCATATAGTCCATCCCTAGTCTTGAAGGGATTTTTCCATTCATCCCCTTCGTGAATCCGGATCTGGTGGTATCCACTTCGCAAATCAATATTACTAAAATATTCATGTCTAGCTAGCACATCCATCATGTCATCCAACCACGGTATAGGAAACCTATATTTGATGGTAATTTAATTGATTTATCTGTTATCTGTTCATTTCCTCCATGTATTATCCTTTTTTGGAGTCAACAATGTTGGTACAACACATGGACTCATGCTTTCTCTTACCAAACCTTTCTTTTTGAGTTTCATCACTATTTGGTTGAGCTCTGCATGTTGTGGAGGATTCATCCTATAGGCTGCCTGATTAGGTAAAGATGATCCTGGAATCAAATCAATGTGACGTTGAATATCCCGCTTTGGTGGAAGACCATCAAGTATTTCATTAGGGATAGCATCAACATATTCTTCTAGTAACTTGGCCATTTTAGTAGGAATTGGTTTGTCTTCCATGACTCCATTTTGCACAATTAATGCATATATGAATCTTGTTTTCTTTGTTTCCTTAACAAACTCTCTTTCTGACAACATATTCTCAGTTTTTCCCTCATCCTTAAGGGGGAATAAGATGGCTTTAGATCCATCCTTCCAAAAGGTGTAGGTATTATCTCCTCCATCATGCATGCATTTTATTTCATATTGCCAATGCCTCCCCAATAACATATAAAATCCATCCATTGCAATGAAATCACACCATACTTCATCTTTATAAGTATTACCAATGGAAAACTTGATCAAACATCTTTTATTAATGGTGACTTCATTCCCCTTTTTGAACCATGCAATTCGGTAAGAATGGGGATGTATTTCGCAGTGTAATTTAAACTTATATACCATCTCTTTGGAAACCATATTCTTACAAGAGCGACTATCAGTAATAACTTGTCATAAAATCCCCCCAAAAGTGCATCTGGTTCGAAAAAAAATTGTTCAAAGCCAAGAATATTCATTGTTGCTACCCTGCCTTTGCTCTTTTTCAGGAATCACCATTCACCTCTGTATCATGAGACTCTCCCCAATATCATGTGGGACTTCAGATTCATCTCCTTATTATTCATTCTCATCTTGGACCAAGTTAAAACTCGATTGTCATCCTTGTTTCTACTCTTACATGTTATAACTTGGGCATTCAAATTCTCAATGACCCTCTACACCACACCCCAAACACACATATGGTCCTCCTCTACCACCACCATAATCTCTACCACTCTGAAATCCTCTTCCTTGTGACTGATTTAGGTTACGTTTTTAAGTGTCTTCTACTTTCTCAACTCCTTGGGATGATTCACCTCTTCCATATTTAAAACCACCCCATGAGACAGATGATGTACCCCTCCTTTCTCCTCTATTCCTTTGAGAAAATTGTCAGTTTATCTTTTCCTCATCCTTTAAGGATAATTGATATGCATCTTCCACACTGCAAACTCTATGCATGCTTAGTTCATCTTGAATAGAAAATTTTAAACAATTCACATACCTTGCAACCAATTTTTCATACGTCTCCTAGTGATCCACATGAATGGACAATTGATAAAACACGTTTGTGAGTTCCTCCACCGTGGACAAGTTCTGCTTCAAGTTCTAAAATCTATGAAAAAGGGTATGGGCATAGTCTAGAGGAAAAAAAATTTCTCACAATTTGTTTTCCATCCTGCTACAGGTATTACTTTTTTCTTTTCTTTTTCTTACTTTGTCTTTTTGCACATTATCCCACCAAATCATGTCGTAACCCTTCATCTTGGTGCATGAAAATTTCACCTTATTTTCCTCTGGCATAGGTTGTCACTCAAAAAAATTATCCATGGCGTTCATCCAATCTATTAACTCCTCTGGTTTAATATACAATGCATATTCTAAAACTTTCATCCTGATCCTATCATTTATCCCTTATAGATTCCTCAACATCCTTTCTTCAAAAGACGCGTTCTCTAATTGTTCTTCTTCATCTTTTTCTTCATGTTCTATATGTTGATCTACATTTCCTTGGTCTGTCTCCTCATCAAACAGTTCTCTTTATATTATTCTCTGACTAGACAACATGTTTATAAGATATGCTACTTGCCTTTGGAGGTTTTTCATATCTATGTGCATCTAAGCATGAATTGTTCTTCCTCATCCTCTCCCAACCATCCTCCCTCTCTCATACCAAATGATGTATCCAAAGCCTGTGATTAATTCACAAGATCAAATAAACCATGAAAAAATAGGATAATGGAAAAATAACTTTCTTTTATTACTTCTCCATATTAACTATTACAATCAAAGTTCAACCCCTTATAACTACTATACGAGATTTTCGAAAACAACTAATTTTAGAAAAACAGTTAAATTTAGAAAATTATCGTATGACTCTAAAGATGACCACTAACTAAGAGATAAATAGTGTGACACTATTTTTCAACTCGCTTTTCTGATAATTGAAAAATTAAATATTCTCGTAAAAACACTAAAACCCCAATCTGAGGCCTTATCTAAAGGAATTTGTCCCTGAAAAAGTGTCAAATGATGTCCAATCAAATAATTTTGATCGAAATGTTCGAGATGAAAATCCCCGTAGAATTTCATCCCAAACAGATAACGGAGTCAAAATTCATGACCCTCGAAAAATCGCTAAAAAGTCCTATGACCCTTGGAAAATCCCCGAAAAATCCCTGGATCATGGTACTTTGTATAAACATGTGGTTGCATGTTTAAATTACTTAACCAAAATAATACCTAATATTTTATACTTACTCATCACACTTAGTAAATTCATGGCTAAGCCATGTGAGGGCCATTCAAAAGATGCCAAGAGAGTCATTTGATACCTAAAAGGAACTATTGATTTTTGTATCGAATATACTATTCATTTGAATGTTGATTTGATATCTTATTTAGATTCCTATTAGGAAAGTGATCCATATGCTATAAAATCAACCATTAGGTATGCATTCAATAAATGATCTTGGATTGTGTCTTAGTGTGGTAAGAAGCAACCAATTATTTCAATGTCCTATACTGAAGTAGTACAAATAATTGTGCAGTGCTACCCATGAAGCAATTTGGATAAGGTGAATTCTTGAAGACAAGGGGAGAAAAGAAAGGAGTACCTATAACTATCAAGTGCGACAATAAAATTTCAACGAAATTGGAAAATAATCTGATTTATCATGCAAGTAAAAATACATTCAAACTGAACATCATTTTGTAAGAGAAAAGATTCAATCAAAATAAATTGATTTGATGTATTGTAACACAAATGAGAATATGGTTGATATATTTACTAGGTATTTGGAAGATACAAAGATAGTAATATGTATATATATGCTAGGTATCATAGAGAATTAATTTCTCCATCAAGGGGGGGTGTTAGAAATAAATGAAGCAATGTAATTGCTAATATATTGTTACAACGTTGTTAATGGATTTTGTTGTTGGTCGACAATTGATAGAATTTGGAAATAACAACAAAGTGTAGGAATATACTTGATAGAGTATGGTTGTAAGAATACTTAGTTGTATAGGCATGTGTCCAACTCAATTCTAGTTTTTAAGGGATCTGTTGATCTCTATAAAATCCTATATATGCATGCACATTTCCATTCTCAATATATGAAATAGAGAATAAGTTATTTTATCATACATTTCCATTTGTTGTGTTTAATTCTATTTATTTGTTGTGTGTGTAAATAATTTATGTTTGAGTCTTTCATTGTCTTCTTTACAATGTTCAAGTTCCACCCACAAGCTTCTCATAGTCTCTACTATATCTAGATATGTATCTTATGTTCTATGTTCATTGGACTCTAATTATGCATCTGTAGAATGCATATTTTCGCTCATGGCATTTGTTTTGAAATCGTAAATTCTTTTTGCATCCTCCATGATGATAGTTTTTTTTCCTTGTTAAGATGAAGTTTCAGTTCTTTCAATTATTTTGATAAATAAGGAGAGTATCTACAAAAGTTGAATTCTCACTTCTCTTACCCACTGAAAAATCTTTCAAATGATTATAAATTTTCTCAATTTTGATGTCAAAGGCACACATTATAAGCTCTAGAAGACCAATACACTTGTTATAATTTTTACAATTCTGTTGTATATGTTAATTCTCATATTGAATTGTAAGAGTTATGGACAAACAATTCTATTAAATAACAAAAACAACAACACAATCATCAACATAGTAACTATATTATGTTTTTTTGATTTTTTCCATGATAATCAAATTATCCAATGCGACACAAGTTCCTTCCCCATTTTCCATTATTAAATTAAGGAAATGTTTTAATAGCATTTGTTAAATATTGGGGGACATTGTGGTGGTTAAGTGGTCACAATTATTTTTTATTTTGTAAATCCTTCACTTATTTCTCACATTTTCACACTAAACCCCACTAGTGTTATGTATATTTTTGTTAACTCAAAACCTCATGGAGTTCAACCATTTTCCTTTGCTTTTATTGGTCAGGTCACATGTTGTCTTTTCATTGGTTATGTGAAGCCATTTTGGTACCTTCACAATTTTCCCAGACAAAATCCACCAAGATGTCTCATTTTTTGGATATTCCATGTTACATAGTTCAAATACCACATGTAGTAAAATACATCTTAGTCATGTCAATCCAAATGGCTTATATATGGAATTACTAAGATCTATTATTTGGAACTCATGTCTTAGTGTGCCCCTGAGTCCTTCCATGCAACATTTTTTCCTTGTGTGATAGGATAGCAGGACCCTCCTTCCTAAGGCCCAAACAACCTTATTTTACACTATGATGAGAACCCCCTCCAACTATTATTTGAGACATCCACATGAACTCTATATAATGACTGTTGGTCATTGGTGGAAAATGGCTACCTTCACTTTCATTGAGTTGAAAAATGTTGTAAGAAGCATGGACCATTGATCTCATTCAAATGGTGAAATTCCAACCATTCATCACAGAGTATAAACCCTCTAATCAAGCCTCTTACCAAATGTCAAGAGTGATTGTGGGCCATCAACCTCTTTAGGGTTGGTGAAATCTCAAACTTTTATGGAAAAGCACCCCCTCATCAAGGATTCTGAATGTTAAACACCACAAATTCCTCTCCATCCTTGATATCCTTCGACTGTGCTCCTTGTTTCCTCTTTACACAAAAAATTTAATTTCCATTTAGATTTGTTATACAATTTCTCTCGGGACTCAAGAGAAATAGGTGGATTCATTCACATAGATCTGAAAATGAGCATGCCCAATATTTCCCAACATTGTTCTCTAGTTTTCAAAATGCCAAAAACTCTCAAAAGATCTCACACAACAACAAATCATGTCATGATCTTCTCATATAACAACCAAATTAGCATACAAGAGAATTCAAGCTTTAATTTTACAATGTGGAAAAGTCCCCATCCCATGCATCAAAAAATGAGAAAGGTAGCCATTAAACCATCCATTAAAATTATGTTCTCAAAATACCATTTCATGATAATTCTAATAGTGAATGTCTCTCATGGAGGACCAAAAGTAATCAAATTCATACATGTTGCAAAATAAAATAATGCATTACAATATGCAAGCATGAAATGACAAGAACACATGAAAATTAATGCCCATGATCATAATTAAATGTAATCACACATACAACATGCAAAGTACATACATTTCATATAAATAAATAACATCCTATTTTCCACAGAAGCATTGGCATCTAGTGCAGATGTCACTCCCAAGTAGGACATGAGGCAACTAAGGTGAAGGAATGAAACAATTCAACCTAACCAACCCATTTTTTCTCATAGCTTAGTGAATTTACTCACTATAGAGAAATCCAAGAATCTCATCCAATAATCAAACTATCATGGCACTCTCTTCTACTACTCTACCGCAACAAAAGGAAGATATTTTATTTCTCTACTTAGTAGTCCCTCAAGTATATTCTTCCCTTCCATTGGTACTTAGTGTAGGGACAAAGAATATAATTAATCCAATTATTTCTAAGAATATCCTATAATTCTACAACATGGATCTCAAGAGACGAATGTGAAACAATAATTAGTGGATAAAGGATCTCAGTATTTCCCAACCTCTATGATCACCCACAACCACTTATAACCATCTATCTCTTTGTTGGACACATGAAATGGATAAATGTGGAATGTGTTAACTCATCATCATGATACAAATATAAATATGACAATGTGACATTTAGATTCATCTTCCAAGGTCTCTTGGACTCCCTACAATGGTTCGTTTCATATCTCCTCAACTGACTAACCCTAAATGGATTACAGTTCCAACGTTCCCCCCCTTAATCCGAAGGGGTGTATATGAGTCCAAGATGAGAGCTGAAAAATGAAAGTGGCTAGCTAAAATTTGGAAGTATGCAGTTGTTGATGGCTCGATGTTCTCTCTGAATTTGGTGGTTTTAGGATGACCACAAACCGAATGGTGATGGTGGCTTAAGGAAGACCACAAATAAATCTGGTGGTTTAAGAATGACCACAAACTCTAGAATTTGGCTCTAGGATCAATGGTTACCAAAACATTTCTTAAGTTAGCTAGAAGCTGAAGCTGATGTCTTATGCTAATTGGAAGTTCTCTCGAATGACAGTTTAAATATGACCGTGATTTTTTTTGTAGTAGAAGTTGAATATCCTCTACCAAGTGGAGGCTTAAGGAAAACCACAAACCATTGTCTAGCACAAGCTATAAGTATTCTACTAAGTGATTGTTTAAGTAAAACCACAAACCAATCATCCTCGCTTGTCATGCTCTCTTGTTACTACTCAATTTACAAGACTTAGAAACTTGAAGCCTGAAAATCAATCATTGATGTCATTCCCCCCTATCAGGGAAAAGGTGAGAAGATGACAAACTTTCTACTAAAGATGTGTCAATACTTGAGAGTGAATTCCTCCATATGACTGACATATCTTCTTGACTATTGATGACCATTTCCAAGAAGTCATCCACCCATAATGGTTCTTTACACTTGTAGGTTTTTTTTGTAATAAAACTTGCTTGAAGGATGATTATGCTTTCCATAATGCTCACAAGGATCAATATTGAAGCACTCATCTTCCACATGGACAACTCACTCACAATGTCGGCATACCAAAATCTTCTCTTGAACTCGAACATGTGAATGTGAACCTTCTTGTAACAATCCAGTACTCTTGAATTGGATCGATTTGGTTTAATATCGATTATGAAACGTGACAACAAAGTTACCAACTTAACGAGAACTATGACGTCAAAACGAGAACTCTGGCACAAAAAAACCATATTTCTGCATAAAAAAACATGAAAATCAATGACCCAAATCAAAAAGTGGTGCTACTAGTAGCACCATTTTTTCAAACGAGGTCAAAATTACAACATTTTTTAAGCATGGCCTTCAAAAGTCATACAGTAGCTCTGAAAAAACTTAAAATTAACACCTAAATAAAAAAGTGATGCTAACTAAAGGATTTTTTTTTTTATCTAAATGCTAAAATTATTGTTCATTACGGCTTAATTGATACCATAGTTTTGAAAATAGATCCCTATGAAAAAAATAAAATTGGATACAAAATCGTCACTTTAAAATTTATTTACTAACATTTTTTTCTTAAATTTACATTGAAAAATAAATAAATAAAAAGGAGAACATCTTTCCATTTTTTTTTAAATGAACAAAAAAAACACATTAAAAAAATACATTCAAAACCCTAAAAAAAAATTTAAAAAATTAAAAAATGGAAAAAATACATTAAAATAATATGAAAAAAAAATTAATTTACCAAAAACAACAATTAAAAAAAATTATTTATTTTTTTAAAAAGAATAATAAAAGAAAACTTGAAATTTAAAAATAATAAAAAATAGAAAAATAAAAATAAAATAAAAACCCTCAAACACAAGAGAAATTAAAAAACAAAAATTAAAATTAAAATTAAAATTAAAATAAAAAATATTAAAAATAGAGACCCCCTCCCCGCGCTCTCCGATGCATATAAAGTATTTTTTTTAATTTATTTAAAAAAAAAAATTAATTTTTTTAAATTTTTTTTATAATTTTATTTCCAAATTTATTTGAAATTTTAATTTTTTTTTATAACTTTTTCTGCTTTTTATATGAAAAATGTTTAAATGTTTTTTATATTATTTTTTTTTATTTGTATTTTCTCATTTAAAAAAAATTAATTAAATTTTGTATATTAAATTTTTTATATCTACATTTTATCTTTTGCGTTTTTTAACTTTTTAAACTTGTTGGTTTTTTAGCTTTATTTTTAAGCTTCTTTTAGTTTTTACATATTTTTTAGTTTAGCTCTTCTTTAATATATATATATATATATATATAATTTCAAATTTTTTTTTTAGTGTTTTTAAGTTTCTGATTTTTTCAAAAAAATATACAATTTGGGTTAGAGTTTTAGTTTTAGTTTTTAAAATGGTTTTTTTTTTTTTTTTTTTTTAATTAATTTGAGGAGTTTTTCTTTTTTATCCAATTTATATATATTTTTTAATGTAAATTTTAAAAAATAAAAAATAAAAATCTAAAGAAT
>CBVK0101468113.1:2020-20426 GCA_900067695.1 Picea abies | reverse complement strand
TTGGCTTCTCTTGGCTTGCAAAAAAGGTGATGAACAAAAGGAAGGAGAAAGGTATCAGGTTAATTGTTGTCAAGGTGGAGATTGTTGGAATTTTGGTGACAACGAATTCCCAAGATTAGGATTTTAGATCCTATAATTCAATGTTGGTTATAACTAATGAGACCAAATTAGAATATGGGTGAGAGCACATTCAATAGTCAGTTCTTATGTAACTGTGTATTTCTATATATTCATTTTATGCCTGTAGAGGCTGAGTGTGAGATGAATGGGTGAACTACTGTAAATCTCCTTGATCTGAATAATAAGACAACCGATGACTTCGCTTGGTGGACGTAGCCCAAATCTGGGGTGAACCACGCAAATCTCTGTGTTTGGTAATCTGCCCGATTGATTGATTGTCTTATGTAAATTGTGTTTTTCCGCATTTGCAATTTTAACATGGTCACCTAGGAAATTAGCTCACGTGACAGTTCGGCTTGAGAAGTAACATAAAGGGCCTGATCTGATGCATATAGTGATAAAGAAGCATAGAGTTGTGACCATGAAGGTGGATCTACTGTCCTGATGCAAATATGGAGCCTAATGGTTTGAAGGTAACATGAGGTTGTGCAACACATGGTGGAAGATGAACATCAAGGCGAGAGGATGGTGGCATAAGTGATTAGATAACAACAATACAAAAATTATTATTATAATGGAGTTGAAAATTTAATATAAATGGGCATACGACTATAAGGCATGGAGGTGAGTGGTGTAGACTCACTTGGACGAATTGGCTGTATTTGGTAAAGGAAAACCCCAAGTCAAGTTTAAATGGGATTATGAGACTTGATTGTAATGAGGCCAGAGTTGAGCGAGAGGTTGGTTTGCTTGGTCGGGTTTGATCAAGGGACTAATAGATCGATTAGATGGTTTTCCCAGGATAAATTACAAATCTTGTGTCATGATTTATGTGTTTTTGCTATGATTTGAAATATTATTTTTTCTCTTGCATTTTTAAAACTTTCATTTGGTATCACAACTATGATATCACATGAAAGGAATAATAAAAACATGTGAGATAAAATAATAAAACATCAATAACAAAACACACAACTCATGCACTAGATTATCCTGGAAAACCTAAATTGGGAAAAACCAACTAACATATCTATTATTCCCTTGACCAAACATGACCAAGCCAACCAACCTCTTTCCTCGGGCAAGTGAGCCTTCACTGCTGAAATATCGATTCATTACAATGGAGTCTCCTAAGCTTATTTAAAGGATTCATTACATGTAATCCATAGGCTCAATACCACGGGTCACCAATACCATGTTCCCAAAACCACCATTGTTGATCTAACAATTTTGATTCTTTCATTGAGTCAAATTTATCCTAACATTACTCCATTTAAACTTGAATTGGGGTTTCCTATGACCAAATATGGCCAAACCTCCCTCAAAGTCAGGGTATCTGGGAATCCTGCATGCTCCCCCCTAACATCTAGGTTTACACATAGACTTTATAGGTGAAATTTTAAACATGAGGTACACATTCGTAACCCGGTCTTACAGTTGTATGCCCATTTACATTCAACTCCATGAATTTTTTTGTTTTTAATTTATAATTTTTTTTTCATTGTTGTTATCCTGACACTTATGCCGCCATCCTCTCACCTTTCCATCCCTCTATCTCTTGATGCTCACTTTTTGGTATATCTATAACTAGAAAATAGATCCAACCACACTTGACATATCCATTTATCATATCCAAGCATCCAATCCATATATCCTTCACACTCCACGCTTATTGGTAGATCTTCAACCAAACAAGAGATCCAACCACACCTAACATATCCATCCATCATATCCAAGAATCCAAGACATATATCCTTCGCACACTCTGTTCCCAAACTCGATGCTCTTCAAATATCAATGATGAATCCTACCTTTCTCTAATACTAGTTGTTAGGAAATAATATATGAGAGAAAAATAATATTTAAAATCATAGTAACATGTACACATAAATCACACAAGATTTATCCAGGAAAACCCTTACGGGAAAAACCAACCAACAATAGATCTATTATTTCCCTTGGCCAAACCTTCCAACAATAGATCTATTATTTCCCTTGGCCAATCGCAACCAAGATAACCAATCTCTTGGCCTCAACCAAGTGAGATTTCATTGCTAAACTCTTGACACATTATAGTGGAGTATCAATTTGTAGGAAATTAAAATACAAGAGAAAAATAACACAAGATCCCTTGTCTAAATCCAGCCAAGCAGGCCAATGTCCTAGCCTCGACCAAGTGAGCCTTCATTGCCTGAATATTGACACATTAGAATTATGTATCACCAACCTTTTATAATATTTCGTTACATGTAATCCAGGGTCTTAATACCATGGGTCACCAATACCATGTGTTCGAAACCACCACTGTTTACCTAACAACTTTGAATCTTTTACCGAGTGACGTTTAACCTAACATTCCCCCCATTAAACTTGACTTGGGGTTTCCCATGAGAAAATCCAACCAAACCTCCCTCAAAGTCAGGGTATTTTAGAATCCTTTATTATCCTCCCATCACCTAGGTCTACGTCTAGACTTTACTGATGGAATAACCACGGGTACACATCATGCCTAACCAGGTCTTACAATTGTATTCCCATTTACATTCAACTCCATCAAATCCAACCACACTTGACATATCTATCCATCATATCCAAGCATATAATCCATATATCCTTCACACATTCTGATTCAAACTATCCAAGTGAGCCTTCACCACTCACCTTCAAGTCCTCTACATGCACCCATGGCTTCACCATCCACATGCGGCTCATCCTCTACTCTTTAAGTCTCATGTGGTTTCCTAGGGATTTAAGCTCTAGCTATGTTGGGAAACCATGTATTTATTTTCATCATCGTCAACCATAACTCTAATACTAGTTGTTAGGAAATTAAAATACAAGATAAAAATAACACAAGATCCCTTGGCCAAATCTGGTCAAGTAGGCCAATTTCCTAGGAGCATCACCAAAATTTTATAGGCTTTCATTACATGTAATCCATGGGCTCAATACTGCATGTCACCAATACCGTGTGTCCGAAACCACCATTGTCGACCTAACAAATTTGACTCTTTTATTGAGTGAAGTTTAACCTAAACTATCTTCTAAAGAACATTTTAGAGGAAGATCTTTCTAGAAGTGGAAGCTTATATTAAGTCTTCTTACATTAGACTTGTTCACATTAGTATACATGCATTATTTACTATTGTTATCCTTTATTACATAGAAAACATACTATTCTACCTATGTGAGGGGTTAGGGAGGTTAGGTCCCTAACAATTTTTGACTTGTATGTGTGGAGCGAATAATGATAGATGGAAGCAACTAGGGGTGGGACCCCATGGGTATCTTTCCTTGATGGGATAATGAATGATGGTGAAAAAAAATAGATGGTCTATGGGTCATGGATGAGACGAGAGGCCATTGGAATGCAACAAAGCATTAGCGTAACAAACCATAAATAATATGAATTTCTCAAGAGTATGAGAGTTCGAGAAATATTCTAATATAATGACAAGAGGAAAGTACGAGGATTTCTCTACGATGTGGACTATATGAACTTCCAATCCTAAATGGGCAATAACTATCATGGGTTCCAACATGCAACATGGTACTAAATTGGGGAAACCCATGGAGGTGGAGTACTACCGTCCAATAAGAACATGATGTAATATGGATGCATGAGGATACTTTTTGAGATTGGGTGAAACTTAAAGGCATATGTAGGAGTTATCAAACAAGGAAAATGAAACATAAGCATAGGGGATATGAATTCTGAATGCCAGTTTCAAGAAGTATACCTGAATAAGGTGGGAAGGGGATTTGATGGAAATGGTGGGAAAAAATAGCACTTGGATGAAACACCTGCGCAAAATGAAACAGATACCATGGCATGGAAGTACTTATGAAATGAAATCCAATGGTGCAAATGGTTCAAAAAATGGGGTTCATGAGCTCTTGTACTAGCAACATGAATTGTGGGCACTTAAAAAATGTTTGTGGTCAATTTGTTTACATGCTTGATAGGATCATGTAATGATATATGCAAATGCACCATGCATTTGCTTTGTGACTTTGTAAATATTTATTGTGATACATTCCAATCGAGAACTTGATTTGCGATGCCATCCACAAAGTGATTATGACTTCTAGGAACATGAATGAATGTGATAGTATCAAAATTTTGTGAGAAAATCCCAATCCATTGATATTTTCTAAAAATACATGGATCATGAATGCGGTAAAATTTATTGAAATATGCGACAAGGAGTTGGGAATCAAGGTGGACACTAATATGGAGGATACATAGTTGGATTGTGTTAGCAAGAAATTGGATCATGGCATTGTACTCAACTTGATTATTGGTGGTAGGGCCCAAACAAATGTCACTTGAATGGAGTAGTGTATGTGAGGGTGAGTAAATCTCCCATATCATCGAGGAAGGATTAGGAGTCCAATGGTTTGTGCCATCAACAAATTTGATGTGACAAATATTGATTAAGGTTGGTTGTCATTGATGTCAACCCTTGAAGAAAGACTCATTACATGTAATCCATAGGCTCAATACCACGGGTCACCAATACCATGTGCCTGAAACCATTACTGTTAACCTAACAACTTTGACGGTTTCACCAAGTGAAGTTTAACCTAACAATTGGAGGATTTCCCTGAATCAATCAAACAATTATGCACATCATGATTAATACTTTTGAAAGTCAAAATAAATCAAGGGGTTTGAGAGTTGAACTTTTTGTCAATTGCTACATTCACTACTAATTTATTCTTTGTTATAATTGTCTTGTTTCTAGTCTTCAACAATGACTTGTGATGTTGGCTAACACTAAGTAAATCATGAAAATAAATATTAACCTTAATATTTTTCATATCAATGACCATGTTATAATCATTTCAAATTTGTATGAATGAGTTGAAGAAGACATTGAAGGGACGGAAGAATAAGTATTAGTTGTGTTATTTGAGAAAGTGGAGTGAGTAGTAGATACAACATTTTGTTTACTCCATAGACGATAATTTCTCTTAGTTGTCTACATGACATGAATCTCTTCTATCACTTCTTCTTCTTTACCTTTGATATCTATTTCATAAGTAGGCACTAGATTCTTCTTCTTTACCTTTGATATCTATTTCATAAGTAGGCACTAGATCCCACACTACCATTGTGAAAAAGATTCATTTTCTTCCTCAGATTCTTTTGTATTTTTTTCTACAATTGAAGATTGCTACCCTTCATTAAAAACATTATCAATGGAATTAATGAATATATGTATTCTTCTCTAAATGATCTATTCGATGACATGAACAAAATGTTATATATCCATGTTATTTAATCCTATACCGATGTTAACAATAATTGTTTCCACCAATTTTACAACCATTAGACTTGAAACGATCTGAAAGTATTTTATCTAGACGATCTTTCCTTTACTTTTTTTTTGTAGGCCTATTATGTCATTTGGAATCTTTGAATCACTCATTTCAAACTCTCCATATCCATGTTTGGATCTTTTTCTTTAGATTTGGAACTACTAAATTGTTGTTCTTTTGGGTTGTAGCAAGTGCATTTTTCCTTTCTCCCAAATCTAGGTTTCCTTTCAAACTTGAAATTTTCTATTCTACTTTGCAAGCTTCTTTGAAAGCACTTGCCAAAGTATTTTTACCCACTCTCTTAATGAATATAACAATGGACATTTGAATCACACTCGAATAAAATTTCAATAGTACATCTTGAGGCTATTGGGATTTTGTTTAGAAAAGTAGTGAATCTTTGGTTGAAATCCTTTACTCTCTATTTTGGATCTATTTTGATTCTTAATAATTGTAGAAAGATACCCACTTGAATTTTTTCATCACAAAACTTTGCTATAAACACAATATCAAAATATCCCAACTAGTAATAGATCGAGTAGTTAGGTTAATATACCATGTAGTTTCTCTTCCATTGAAAGTGCAAGGAATCATGTAGCAAACCAAGTCGTCATGTTTGAAATTAAGAAATCTGTTTTCTTGCATGAATTTCTTCATGTGATATTTAGGTAAATTGGATTTATCTGGATCAAACTTTAATAATAATCTTTCTGCATTCTTAGGAAGATCACGTGTCACACATAGAACATTTAATGCACAAGGAGCCAATGAAACATGTTGATTTTCATCCACATTATCAAACTTTAGCGACAATATTTCTGCATGCTTGGGAAGTTCGTGTATCACACCTAGAAGATTTAATGCACAAGGAGCCAACAAAGTAGGTTAATGTTCAACAATATTTCCTTTGGGAGAGTTACTTATAGAACTTGAAGTAAAAAGACGATTCTAAATTAGAGAAAGAATCTTTTGATTGATCTATAGGGGGAGTACATGGGATTTGATTTAAAAGTTTTGGGATATCTTGGGAAATCAAGTCAATGAGATCACCTATGTAAGTTTATTTTCCAGACTCCAATTGTTGAGTTGGAATCCTACAAGATGGTTGTCATCGAGGTAACTTGTGTATAGTAGGTAATGCTTTGATTCGATGAGCATAAGAAGGAGTTAATATTAAAAAATATTTAACTTCTTCAGAAGGAATGATATACTAATACTCAACCTTGAATGGCTGTTAGATTTCAAATTGTGAGTCAATTTTGAAACAAGGATTAGCTCTAGTTTGCAATGATATCTCACTTTCTAAGTGAGCTTCACTATGTTCAAAGTTTGGTTCTAGACTTGTTTCATGCACTTTTGCGTGTAAGTTTGCTTCTTTTCTAGATCACTAGAGTAAGAGTTGTGTTTGTTCATTTGAGAAAAATATCAATGCAAATCACATAATTATCAAGCATAAAAGGATTCACCTCCTTATAGTGCCAAAATGTTGACATGGACAAATGACCCTCATCAACAACATATTTTTACCTAGTGATTTGCATTGATATTTTTCAACTATTATATACAAGGCAATATGTTATATTATGCTCTCTAATATATATAATCTAATCTAAACTAATCAATGGAAATGTAGAAATGTAAAAGAAGATGAGGTGAATGCAGAAAAAACAATGTGACACATGCAATAGGCAAGACGTAGCTAACAAAATCCTAATTAAAGGATCAAAAGAAGAAGGTCCATCAATGAAACTAATAACAAGGAGAATACTTCACCATTATTATAAAAAATGGACCCAACTTGGAATTTCATAACCAATGTTATCAAGATCGAACTGTCTAACCTAAAAAAACAGAATCGAACCAAAAGAGGACTTGAATTGGAATTGGTAAATAAAGGGGAAACAAAACTTGTTCACCAAAAAATACACAAAATATTCAAATTTCGATAAAGAAATATATATATATATATATTCATGTACTTCCATGTGAATCCAAACCACTAGACACAAATATGCATTTTTTTCTAACATATATATAAATGAAGGCACAAGAAAACAAATTAGCACCAAGTGCACTCCATAATTGAACCAAAATGCATAAACAAAGATAGGAGAGGGTTTTAGAATTAGATTTATGGTTTTAGGTTTTAGTATTTTTATTATTTAATTTTCATTTTAAAGTGATTTTGGTGGGCCCACATAGGCTTGTATGGAACCAGATGGTTTCATACAAAACAAGTTGGTTCAAACTAGAATCAATTGGTTTGGAACCATTCATTTTCATTTTGAGGGTATGATTCCACTCGAAAAACCCCCAAAACATTTTAACCAACTAGTTTAGCTAGTTCCGGTCTAGTCTCGATAGCACTACTCTCAACTCTCTTCCGAAGTGAAGTGATCCAATTGCTAAGAACACTTCCATGTCAGAAAACTAGTTAGTGACCAAGTTGAGTTGAAACATGATTAGATATATAGCAGTAGGGAGAATAGCCCATAAACTAAATTACATGCACAATTAGAGGTCACTCTAAGTAACTGATATTAGTCTACAAGTTATTGAGAATCTATGTGTTTTATATCATAGGTTAGAGAGCATAATATAAGTCAGAATAAACATCATAACAAGAGAATAGTCCACAAGTTAGAATATTCATGCCCACAAGCACCAAGAGAATTGGGAAATGAGAGAATTGTTCACAAGCAAACACAAATCTACAAGAGTATAAACACAATAGATAAGAATTGTCTTTTTATTAACATATGAAGATAACTTACAATGTTAAAAAGAGAACACTTTGCTTGAATACAATGGATTTATTTAAAATTTAGTTCATGAATTTTGTCTTTCCAACTTCTTGACTCTTCAAATTCCCTGGATGAGCTTGAGCTTCCGGTTCTTAACTTATTACAAAGTTCGTCTTATTCTCACTTTGACTATGCAAAACAACTATGAGAATAATTACTTCATGAAATCAAGAACTGAGAATATTGCTCATATAAGTGAGGTTTAAAACATTCTCAGCCTGATGATGTACACTCCTATCACTTGGATGTACACCTTTTGTTTTTACTTACATGTTTCCAACATTTTGATTCTCAATCCATCATGGTTTGCATTTTGTTGGAAACTAGGTCATCTTCACATATGTTGCTTGATTGGAAATATGGTTTCCTATTTCTCTTCCTACATTTCTCTTGATGCATGGAGCTTGCTCAACAGTAACATTCTATTGAATTTGGCAAAGGCACTTGCATCCCTCTTGCTCCTTACACTTGAGTGAAGTACCTTGGGCATTTCTATCTTGTATCCACTCTCCTTCATTCATGACTTGTGAATCCTCTTCATTTAGTTTTGTGCACATGAAAGCCTCATGACATCAAATCATGCTTGGATTACAAAATTCTCACGAGATAGATGATATATACTACATCAATAACTCAATAATTAATTAAAAAAATCATAACAACAAGAATAACATAATTAATTTGACAATGAAACCCATGCTTTATCAAACATTGTCATTGACTTGATAAGAAGTATAACTTGAAAATGAGAACTCTAACCCTAAAACCCCATATTTTTGGGGCAAAAACAACAAAATCAACCCCTGTTTCAAAAAATAATGTTACTAGTAGCACTTTTTTTAAGGTTAAAATAATCGCCTTTTGCAACCATGGCATCAACAACCTTGTAATAGCCAACAAAAACCTTGAAATCAACCCCCAAGCTGAAAAGTGGCACTAACAATAGTACCATTTTTTTCAAGGTTAAAACTGCAACTCCTTTGAAACTGCGGACTTTAAACAATGGGTATCATTGCAACCAAAATATTAAAATTAATATTCGA
The DNA here is from genome assembly GCA_900067695.1 of Picea abies. Taxonomy (NCBI): domain Eukaryota; kingdom Viridiplantae; phylum Streptophyta; class Pinopsida; order Pinales; family Pinaceae; genus Picea; species Picea abies. The sequence continues at coordinate 11,134 of CBVK0101468113.1, read as the reverse complement.
ATCGAAAAGTGATGCTCTTAGTAGCACCCCCCTCTTTTTTGGGGGGATAAAATTACAATTTTTTTCAAATCATGGTTTGATTGATATCCTTGCAATCAAAATCTTAAAACCAACTTCCTAATAAAAAATAGGTGCTATTAGTAGCACCCTCTTTTTTCTCAAGCTTAAAATTGCAACTTTTTTGAAATTGTGGCCTAAAATCCTAATATGTTGCAAACACAATCATAGAAAGGAAAACAATTGCCAAAAAATGGAAAATTAAATAAAAATAGAAGGAGAAAAAACCTAGAAACAAGAAAAAACCATACATATTATCAATATTTAAAAAAACACATTTTAAATTAAAAAATAAATAAAAAGTTTATAATTAGAAAAGTGAAAGAAAATGGACGAACTAAATTTTCTTAAATACACAAAAAAAAAGTTTAAAAAATGTAACTATACAAAAATTGAAAAAAAAATGTAGAACAAAAATTAAGAAAATACACATTTAAATACAATTAAAAGAAAACTAATAGTTAAATCCCACTAGCATGATTGGTTTCGAAGGGTTTCGTTTGTAGGGTGACATAGGTTTGAAAGTTGTTGTAGTTGAAAGGAGACACCTAAAAGATCCAACCAACTAAGGGTTGGTGTGCTCCAGGCTGAGTGCGATCCCTGAGTGATTTTGATGGCTTAGATGCCTTGGGTCATGGTTTCTTAGCCAAAGGCTAGTCCCGCAAGTCACACACATGCTAGCAAAAAAATAAAAATAAAAACAAAAAACAGAGAATTATTAGAAAAATGAAAAATAAGGAAATTGAATGGGAATCGCCCGTCCTTCCTACAACTTGCCCCTTAGACCCCTACATTCCACTTAAGGGAGAAACTTGCCATTCCTTTAAGTGGTGGGTTGGGGGGATTGCGTGGAGGGGGAAATTCGAGGAATCTTACCCCATTTAGATTTGTCATTTTCTATGTTTTTTTTTTAATTTGCTTTTTCTTGAGATTATTTTTTTTAAAATTTGTGTTCAACGCAATTTTGTTTGGTACATTTTCATATTTTCCTTAATTTTGGGTTTTTTTTTGTTCTTATTTATTTATTTTTATGGATAAAAAAATATTCCCCCCTTTCATGGTTTCCCCCTCTTTTTTTATTCTATTTTTTTCTTTTTTCATTTTTAAAGTGTTTTTTCCTTTCTATTGCGGGGAGGCGAGTTTTTTGGAGGGGCGCACTGGGGGAGGGAGGGGTAACGAGAGAAATTTTTTAGGGTAGGGTTAAGGGAGCAACTTGTTGCTCCTTTAAGCGATGGGTTGTCAAGGGGTGGGGGGGTTGTGTAGAGGGATCGATTAAGGGAATCACACCCCATTCAATTTTGTTATTTTTATTTTTTTTCATGTTTTTCTATGTTTTGTTTTATTTTTTTATATATTTATTTTTTTAATTAAAAAAATAAATTGTTTTTTAAATTTTAAATTTGTGTTCAATGCAAATTTGTTTGGTTTATTTTCATATTTTCTTTAATTATGATTTTTTATTTTTATTTTTATTTTATTTAAAATGTTTTGTTATTATATTTTTTATGGATGAAAAAACTTGGGTTTTCCGTGTTTCATGATTTCCTCCCCTCTTTTTTCTTTTTTATTTTTCATTCTATTTTCCCATTTTTTTAGTTTTTTTCCTTTCTATGGTTTTGTTTGTTTGTAACAATGTTCTTTTAGACTATAGTTTCAAAATTTTTCCAATTTAAGCTTGAAAAAAAGAGAAGGTGCTACTGATAGCACTTTTTTATTTGGGGTTGATTTTAAGATTTTGGTTTCAAAGTTATTAGTTGTCGACCATGATTTCAAAAATGTTGTAATTTTATCACTAAAAAAAAGAAGGGGGGTGCTACTAGGAACACCGTTTTTTCATTCGGGGGTTGATTTCAAGATTCTCGTTGCAACAATATCAATTATCAAGTCTATGATTTCAAAAACATTGTAATTTTATCCTTGAAAAAAAGAGAGGGGTGCTACTGGGAGCACCACTTTTCGATTCAAGGGTTAATTTTAAGATTTTGGTTGAAATGGTACTGGTTGTTAAATCTACAATTTCAAAGGACTTGCAATTTTAACCTAAAAAAAGTGGTGTTGTTGTTAGCATCACTTTTTGATTTAGGAGTTGATTTTAAGTGTTTTTTTGGCAACATTATGAGTATGTTAACACCATGGCTGCAAAAGGTGGTAATTTTAGCCTCCTAAAAGGGTGTTACTCATAACACCACATTTCAAAACAGGGGTAAAAACATATGCTAAATGTGAGTTGTAAAAACCGCGAATTTTGAAGGGTCCTCGTAAGTTGGTAATTATGTTTATCAATGGAAAAGAATTAAAATGACAGAGAAGTGGTTAATGAATAAGAGCAAGGTGAGATTGTTTTCCCTCTTGCAAATGCACAATGTCATCTTGACATCATTTGATTGCTCACAATGGAGAAATCTTACTTAGTCCATCATTTAAGAATTCTTGTCAGATAACCTTGCTTTTTAATAAATCTTGTCAACAAGCTAATAACCAAGGCCACCATGGAGTATGAGTCATGTAACTAGTTGATTGGGTGGTAAAAAAATATTAGAAATGTGATTTGGAGATAAGATCTGATTTATGTGGCAATACACAATAATCCCATGCTCTTTTGCTTGCCTCATTAAAAAACCGGTCATTTAATTAAATTCCCCAACAACTTTAAATAAGACATATCAACTATGAATAACCATCAGGGATTTGTTGTGACCAACCGATTTCTAGGTGATTGTGCATTAGGAACATTATGCTAAACTTAGATTTTCCTAGCCATCATTGGGTGCTCCATGTTGGCATGCCGAATTGGGTAGCTTTCTTTCCTACTACACTCAATAAAACAATTAGTAAATAAAAACACATAATTGTAAAATATCATGAATAACAAGAATAGGTGGTGCTAAGCATGGAAAAACTGATCTAAACTCAAGCATTGTCAAGTCAAAATCTTTGGGTAAGATCTTGCCTTTGATGCTTGTCCTAGAAGGAAAACACCGCACTAGCCATCCCAAGGAGTGACATGGATGTGAAATATCATGAACAACAAGAATATATGGTCTTGATCATGGAGAAGCTTACCTAAGCTCCAACATTGTCTAGTTAATATCTTTGGGCAAGACCTTGACTTCAAAGTTCGTCCTTGAAGGAAAACATTGCACTAACTATCTTAGAAATAAAAATGCATCCCGTCTTCATCTAACTTGTTGTTGCAACTCCTTTGGTGATGCATATTTCATGTTGGTGGTTTTTGACTTCCTGCAAGTTTCACAAAGGTTTAAAGACTAAAACACATTGTTTCATCCTCCAGGTAGCATTACCAACCTCTTTGATGATGTGTTTTGGCTTGTTGTACATTTTTCTCTCTTTAGTGGGGTCCAACAATGTTTCAATGGGAAAAACACATTGCTTTGTTGTCTAGGCAGCGTTCCTAACCCCTTTGGTGATGTGTTTTACCTTCCCATGTGTTTTTTGACTTGTAGCGGGGTCCCACAAAGATCCAAGGGAAAAACACATTGCCTCCTCACTTACAACCTCCTAGGGAATGTGTTTTTACTTTCAATGTATTTTTTTGACTTGATACGGGCTTTGACAAATCTCCAAAGCGAAAAGTGCATCACTCTCACTGCTAGTTTGCTTTCCTAGTTGCCTAACTATTGTGTGTTTTCATTTTGTACGTTTTTCAATTCATGATGGGGTTTGACAATGCCCCAAAAGGAAAGGTGCATTGGTATCTTCTTTGTCTCATAGCCACAATGCCCCAATGAGTGCATTTTGGCATTTGATGTGGTTTTATCTTCCCGTGGGACCCAACAATACCTCTTAAGCTAAAACACATGCACTACCTATTTAATGAGATGTTGCAAACTTTGCATGGAAGGATTTTACATCATAATACATTTTTTTAACTTCGATAGGATCCAACAAAGATTCGATGAGAAAAACACATCACTTGGTTGTAAAGGAAACAACTACAACTCTCTTTCACATGCATTTTTCCTTTGCAGTTGTCTTAACAATGCACATCATTGTTAGCTTTTGTTCACCAATGTATCCCTTTATCAAGTGTGTTTTAGCTTGCTAGAGTGTTTTTAGCTATTGTAGAGTACCTAGAGGCCAAAGCATCCCTGGGAAAGCTAATGTTGAAATTGGAAATTCATTGAATTAAAATGTTATACTAGGTAGATTAGAGAAGTAACTCTCCATGCAAGTAGTAGTCGTCATTCACTAGATTCATTTCAAAACCCCTAGAACTTACTTGCTTCATTGGAAGCTTCCTAGATAAAGATGTCTTTCATTGTGCTTCCACTGGTCATTATAATTGATTCATAACTCATGGGATATTAGACTATGAGTTGGACCCTCCACATAGGGTTCATATACTTTTGTTCTCTTCCAAAACATTCAATTTCCATATCGGTGATTCCATTTAGTCATTGGAAAACCACTCTATCTCTATTCATTTATTGTTGTTCCATTATTTTGTATGAAGGCCTTTTCTAACCTTGGTGACTTCACCAGGGGTGATCTAATAGTTTTTACATTGCTTGCGAGCTTCTTGGACAACATGCAACCACCTAGATATGTGATCAACATTATGAATAGTTTATAATGGTCATAAAAATTATTCATAGATCAAATCCTCGGTTACAATTGTCCAAATCATTTACTTCTCTATTTGTTTCACGTTAATGGATGTTATGTTCTGAGAAACAAGACCACATTTAACAAGGTAAATAGTCAGTGGTTGGAATAAATCTAACACCATGTTTCTTTACTACTTGGATCTCTTTATTTTTTATTTGTTCCATGTTAGGTTTTCCCCTTTGTTATTGTGTTAACGACTACAATGATCCCCTACTAGTTTTACAATGCTGAGAACTCCATTTTGCACTATCATTACATTAGCTAAGAAAACTATTGATAATTGAAACAAATATATTGTTACACCCTTTTCCCACTCAAAATTTCTTATTTCTAGCTTTTCCAATGCTTGTCAACAACCTTAATCAATTGTTGCGGTTGAACAAGTTTTATAGTAACAAACTTCTTGGTGCATTGATTAGGATTAAGAATTGACTCACAACATCACATAAGCAATGATCGATGAAATTATATAATAGATACAATAATGGAAGCTCTGCATTAAATGTTATCCTCCCACAGGGGGAAATCACCCCGGTCTAATGATATGTGCTCCATGTTGATTTTTTCTAATTCCGAGATATGGTAATTATTGCCTTATGATTTTTAAACATATTTTAATGCCACTATTATCATAGAATAATTACACATTGAAAATTTCAACTGAAAATAAATTGCAGCGGAAATAACAAAATTATAGAGAGATAGCCATGCACAATAGAAACAATATTTTTACCTTGTGAAACCCAACCTTGGGAGAAAACCCAACAAATTTTCTATAGAATAATTCAATCCAAGATATTACCAATACATCACCATCAAAATATCCAAAATACTATCCAAAGAATATCCTCCCCAAGACTAGTGCCTTCCAAGAGCTAGTGCATGAGACCAAGAGACAAACCACCTCAAAAAATAGTGCAAATTTAAGATGCACCCTTCTTCACCGCTGTGCCATTGTGCCATTGCCTAGTGCGCACTTCCTGAGGAGAAATTGTGAGATGATGAAAATGAAATGATGCAACCTTTATTTATACACATTGAGTCACCTCAATTTACTCTGTGGGGCTGACTTCTTCTTTTGGTCTTCAATGTCTTCTTTAATGCTTTATGGGGCTTCTACAATGGTGTAGATGGGTCTTCTTGTACTTGGCATTTCTTCTCTTCTAGAAAAGTTGTCCTTGAGCCTGGTTGACGTTATCTTCTTCGACATGCACCTAGTTGATGTATACTTCTCCTCACATGCATTTCTGATCAATATAGATCGCTCCAACCTAGAGCAGGAATGTGATAACACCTTGAGTCTCGAAGACTGCGCCTAGGCCATTCACTCACTAACCAAGTCAACATGGCTAATACTGTGAATGAATGTATCATCCTCCTTAACCAAGTAATCATGACCACTATGGGAGGATGTTTGCTCGATGCTAATAGCTGGAGAAAATCAACGCTTTGGGCCATTCTCCTCATCCAAGTCAACATGGCCACTCTAGGAGAATGCATCATCCCCCTCAGCCAAGTCATCATGGCCACTCTGGGAGGATGACTACCCGATGCATGTGTACCTTGATTCTTTATCACTCCTTGTCAAGCCAACATGACAAAGGAGAAAGACCATGCTTGGTCCATTCTCTTAAGCGAAGTCAACATGGCCACTATGGAAGAATTTCTGCCTGATACTACCAAATGGATAAACACCATCACCTCTAGTCTCTAAGACTCTTCCTAGGCCATTCTACTCAGCTAAGTCAACATGGCCACTCTAGGAGAATGTCTACCTGATGTTGCCTAAACATCAACACTCCCTCTCAGTGAGGAAGACATTATGCATCACACCGAGCTTGTCTCTGGAGCACCTCGAGTATTTTCCACTCCTTTTCAAGTCAGCATGACTAAAGAGAAAGACTACACTTGGGCCATTCACCGCTAGCCAAATTAGCATGGCTAATCCTGTGAGTGAATGTATCATTCTCCTCTGTCAAATCAACATGACCACTTTGGGAGAATGTCTGCTCGATGCTACTCATTTGTCCATCACCTTGGATAAAGGCTTGGTGAGAACATCCACAATCTGCTCATATGTGGATGTGTACTGGAGCTTCACTGCTACCTTCTATACCATGTCTTAGATGATCCTCAATATGCTCATCTGTGGATATGTACTGGAGCTTCACTGCTCCCTTTTGTTCCATGTCTTGAATGAAGTCATGCAAGAAGCTTCCGAAGCCACACTTCTTCATGAAATGCGGCACTGGTTGTGATATAATACGTCTCTGTTGTACTGAGTGCTACAGAATCTTGCTTCCGGCTTATCCAAGAAATCGTAACTGATCCCAAGCTGAAGCAACACCTCAAGGTGCTCAATCTGTCTATTGTACTCCCTGCCCAATCATAATCTGTATATCCCTAATACCTCACTTCACCACCCGAGACAAACCATATCCAATTGTACCATGCTGGTATCTAGCACATGCTTTGTTGCAACCAAATAGAATTTCTATGGGTTCAACCAAATACTGACTTAGGGTGCTCTCTGCAAAGAAAATATCTGGCCTGGTGTTAACCAGGTACATCAAGGATCCAATCAACTTCTTGTACACAAGGTGGGTAAGGGAAAAGGGGCTGAAAGGTTGGAAAGAGAGGCTAAGTTTTGAGCCTAGGGGATAAGCTTAGGGGCTTAAGTCCTTAGGAATAATGTTTAGACAAGGCATGGTGAGAATGTCCACAATCTGATCATCTGTGGATATGTACTTGAGATTTATTGCTCCCTTCTCTACCATGTCTTAGATGAAATGATATTTGATCTCAATGTGCTTCGACCTGTCATGAAATACTGGATCTTCTGAAATCTTGGCATGGCTTTGATTATTCCAATGTATTAAGGTATTCTCTAGCTCCTCATCAAATAGTCCTAGAAGAAGCTTCTGAACCCATACTACGTCGTGACTTGAGACACTGGTTGTGACATACTTCACTTCTGTTGTATTAAGTGCTACAAAAGTATGCTTCTTGCTAAGCTAGGATACTATAGTTGATCCTAAGCTAAAGAAACACCCTGAGGTTCTCTTTCTGTCCACTACACTCTCTTCCTAGTCGGAATTAGTATATCCCTACAATCTCAATTCACAACCTTAGACATATCTCAGACCATATCCAACTATACCATGCAGGTACCAAAACACATGCTTTGTTGCAACCCAATGTAAGTACCTTGACTCAACCATAAACTAGCTCAGGGTGCTCACTACAAAGAAAATATTTGGCTTGGTGTTAACCAGGTACATCAAGGATCCAATCAACTTCTTGTACATAGTGGGATCCACCAAATATGAATATGAAGTGGAATCACTTAACTTCTTCATATTTGTCATCATAGGTGTAGCGATGGACTTGTAGTCCATCATACAAAATCTTCTCAAGATCTCAAATGTATACTTCTCTTGTCCGATCTCACTTGATATCTTCCACACCTCCAATCCCAATAATGATGCATCAAGCCAAGAATCTTCATTTCAAACTCTGAGGCCAACTCCCTCTGTCACTGAAGCAAACCCTGCTGTCCGATCTGCCTCATTGGCTACTCCCTTTGTGACCGAAGCAAAAAAAAAACATGCCCCAATCATCTTGACTGGATACCTCCTCTATCACTATATAAAAGCCTACTAAAACAAGTGGATCCTCCTAGGAGGTCTCACATCTCATAGGAGCCTCCTGCCTCTGAAGATTCTGTTTGGCCTCCTCAACTCATGACACTTGTCTATCAGTCCTGGAAGATGTCTCTCTCCCACTTGAACCTGAGGGGGAACTCCATCTGAATGACGAACTCTCCCTATAAGACAATTGAATCTCTATGAGATCAGGCTCACTCTGAGTCCGCATGCTCCCTCTAAAACTTGACTCCTTCTGAGTCTGTACAATCTCCGGATCCATCTGCTCTCTCTGGACTTGCTAACCTCCTTTGAAGTCTAATCTCCTATGAACTGTTCTGGCAGGCTTCTCCTCCCTTGAGGGATGACTCCCTTTGAACTTTGGCTCCTTCTGAGCTGGTACTTGGTGGGGCCACCTGCTCCTCATAATTATGACTCTATGTAACTTGAGAAAATCTGAGGTCGTTTTCTCTCCTTGAAAGTATCATTGGGAGATGCAGGCCTCTTTGCATCCTGCAAAATGTCACGAAACCAAGCTAGCCTCTTCATGGTCACTGCAACATCTCTAGGTAGATCTATTGGCCCTGCTAGCTCTACTGACTCCTCCTGATAGTACGAAGGATGAACAACTGGACTGAAGGGATTTGTATGATCATCCTTTGGAGCCTTCTGCTCATCACTATCAATCTCCATATGAGACACTCTGTATCCCACAAAAGTACCCTTCTTTCCATAAGGTTCTAACTTTGTCCTCTTCTCCTTCGATACATGGATGTATATTGTC
>CBVK0101468111.1:0-17245 GCA_900067695.1 Picea abies | reverse complement strand
GGAAGTTTTTGCTGGGTTTTTTTCCCCTAGAGGGTTTCCCAGGATAAATGCTGTGTCTCTTGTGAATGTGTATTTCTCAGTGATCTTGTTCTTATGTTGCTCTTATCTATTGAAATGCAAAGAACTAATGGCATAAATATTAACAATTTATACTTGTTTCAGCACCTTAATTAACCTGCCAGGGCCGACTTGTCATTTTGCCTTTAATAATAGTTTTCTTCAATAATTCAATGGGGCCGACTTCTTCTTTTGTCTTCTAGGTCTTCTATAATGGTTTCTTTGTGTTTACTTGTGGAGAATGACTGCCCAAAGTTGCCAAACTCCAACAGTGGACATTTCTGGGAGCTGGTTTCGCACTCCCAATATGTACTCACACTGGATGTACTTTTGAGTTCATTGATCTATTTATTGTGGTCATTTGTTGGACATTAATAAAATTATCTTATCCATCTTATCTACATTTTATTTATCTTTGGAAGTAGTCAAAAGGATTTGCTGCAGATTATACTTTATCGCTTTGCTAGAGATCATACGATATGTTTTTTGTGATTGAGACCCATTTAGGAAATGGAATTTCCAATTTTTTTGTGAAGACAATAAATCTTCATACTGATATAGCTCCAAGTTCATGGAGAAATGATATAGAATTATTTGAGGACTTTTCTAGAAATTACATCATTCCTCTATATAAACCCAAGTTTATGGTAATTCTCACCATGTATTTGTGTGTTCAATATCTCATTGGCCCCTATGATCAGATCAAAAACACTATCAGAGATGTTGAGCCTTGTAACTTCGTTTTGAATGTTAAATGATGACTTGTAGTTTTTGAAAAGAAAACTGCATATCATGCTTTGATAGAATGGTGTTTACTTCAATTATGAGTGTAATAGTTTTTGTCTATTATTTTGGTTGTAGAAGGGTTCCCATATTATGTTGATATAGTATGCTTGTTTTTTCTCCTATTGCAGGCTTCAGAAGCATTCTATCCAACAATGGATGATCTCAAGGAGGTTATTAAGCGGAGGGGTCCAGATCATGTAGGGATTGAAAAGGTGCAACTCAAGGTATTCAATGAACATGAACCTGCCTGCAGAGAAGAACAGACGCTTATAAGAGAAGAAAAGCCTCATCTTTTAGAAGAGGTTTCATATAAAAGTTTTCCAATGGAAAAACTGGAGATCTTTATGCAAGAAACCGATGGCTCTGAAATTCAAACTGTATATACTGAGAAGATCAAGAAGGAATCAAACTGCCAAGAACACATCAACAATTGTTTAGATTGTAGTGGCAACACTCTTCAAGCATTGAAAAATTGCATTGTTGCCAACTTTGTGGAAGAAGTTAATGGACAGTCATTAGATGGCTTTCAAGAAAATACCTTCGCAGAGATGCTGTTCCTAGGTGCCACTTTGCAGCTTCGAGGGGTTCATCCAGTATTTCAGCCTCTGAGAGATTCGTGGACGAATGTACTAGTTTACAATGGTGCCTTGTTTTTATTTCACTCTATACTATGTTCATTTCTCCAGTGCAATGTATTGTTTTGCATGGCAAATTCCTTTCAGTTTTCCTTTTCTGAAATCTGGACTTCACATATAAACAACAAAAGTTATTGCTCGACCCCACCATTTTAAGAATGCTTTCCACGTCATGAATCTAATGCTTTTTCTATCTTGAAACCATCAGACTGAGCATATGATCAAGATTTTTAATTTATGTTCTCTTTGAATATCAGCAAGAATTTTATCCATGCTTTAATGTTTGAATTCACTGTCAGTCTATCAAATCAAGTTTTATCTCTTAATTTATGATTTGTTTGTTTCAAAGTTTTGTGCATTGGCTTGCATATTCTCACACTTGGCATGCACTTGGCATTGGCTTGCATATTCTCACACTTTTTAATAATGTCAAATTGCCTGATCTTCCTAGAGAAGATGAAGTAGGAAGAGGTCAAGGCTACAAGAGACATCTTCAACAACTAGAATGCTCCATGGCCCCATGGCCAGTGACAAATGTGCTCTCACTAACTGCAAATCAATATGGATCACATCCCTTTGGGAGATAGGGTTTGATTACTGTGTTCTCTGTAGGAGGTTGAGGATGAGGAGCATTTCATTTTTAGGTGCCCTATTTATTATGAGATACAAGGCAGATTTCGTTGTCTCTACAGAGAATCGGGGGTATCCTTTCTTACCTTCTTCTGCTGTCCTGATCAGAGACACTTGGATTTGTTTCTTAGAGACATGATATCTTCTTGGCGACAAACTTTTCATTTCTTCTTTATACCTGCCAGTTTGATCACATCCTTCTACCACCCATTTCTACCATTAAGAGCATAAGCATCCTACAAGCACTGGAGATATTGGCATGGATGTTAGCATATAAGTTAGACAATGCCGTGTTTCTCGATCTAGGTCACACTTTCTTGATCTATCTCATGCCTGCTTGCATATCCAACCCCATATGTTGTGGGCACAAGCACATTATTGGCTCTTTCATCTCTACTGGAAGTTCATTAACTTTGCATGTTAGAAGAGTTTCTGAGTGAAATTATCATTTAATGCCTAAACTAGCCCATCCGTCTCCTATTAGTTTGGGCCACTTCTCTAATGACATTGGGGTCAATATTGGCAACTTCATAGTGATAGATGGATCTACAAGCTCGTCCTCATACTTGTTAACCCCTAGTTTGCATGCACAACTGGAGGGTTAAGTTCCAACTTGATTTCATCATGCTAGTCCATCTACAGGTGCATGTGGGGTTTTACTTTGGTCAGAACCAGCTACACAGTTAGCTTCATCAGGTTCTAAGAACTTGCTATTTTTAGTAGTTCTAGTTTCTAGAAGCTAGAGTTCCGGGGCCCACATGTGAGAGTTAGTTACATATTACCCAGACTAGAGATGCTTGGCATTGTATATGACAGAGGCCATTGGGTTTAGATCTCGCTTACTCTGCCCACTCCATGTTAGATTATGTAGCTCGGGCAGATAAGGAATATTCTTGATATGTTGGGGAATATTCTTGATAAGGAAGGGTTTCTTCATGCTTTTCTTGGAATTGGTAAGGAATTTCTGCATTAATTGTGTTGTTTTCTTCTTGTTTCAAGCTAAAGATGTCTAAACCCTTGGAAGAGTATAAGGGCATACACCCTCCATCGAGATCTACTTTGTTATCATTGAATAAGCTACTTTGCAACTACAAGGAGTAAAAGGGCTTACACCCTTGTAGATTTACTTTGTTAGGTTTTGTTTGCTCTAGGGAGTAAAAGGGCTTACACCCCTAGAGAAGTAACAAACCCTAGCTCTTACACAAGAGACTTTATTAACCCAATTGATAAGGAACTAATCTACTTGCATTGGAGATATAATATTGTTGCATTGGTATACGTGAAATTTGAGATATTGCAATTGTCTAAGTTGGATTTGATTCTACATCCTACAAACCTTCTTGTGCCCTAGGGGTGTCTTGATTGGCCTAGTAATTCTCTTTTCTGTTACAAATAATGCTACGGCCATTAGGGCTGCTGCAAAGTCATATTTTCTTCATCTATTGCTCACTATTCTACCACTAAAATTCACTTGCAAGCTGCCATCATTAAACTGCTTGTTATTGGCTATCTTTTGGGTGGATTGTTTGCTGATTTTGGTGGCTAGAAGTTGCTGCTGTAGCAACTGTTTGCTACAGCCATTAGGCTGTTATAAAAACTCGCTGATAACATCACATAACAGCCCTCTAATCACCACCAAAGTCTCGCTTTAATCGTTGGAAGTTTGACTAGTCATTTCTAGCTTTATTTCTGATATCTTTTAGATTTTGGATGGTTAAATTTGCAGCTATTAATGTCATTCATTGCTGATCTATATATTCCTATACTGCTGTAATTTGGGAGAGCAAGGATTCTTGCTTGATTCCCCTTGATTAAAGGCTTGGTTTATCATCTTTTGTCTTGTTCCAAGCAGGGCTAACATTGTTTTGCAGGTATCTAACACTTGGCAACCATTCACCTTCTTAGAAGACCCATTTCAAGCCTTTCTTCATCTCCAAGCTTGACCTGTAGGGGCGCTCATTCATCATCATTTCACTTTCCATCTCAATCCCCCTAGGGTCACCGAGATTCCCCCCTTGTGGTGATTGCATCATCACTAAAGCGAGGGGAGTGTCTATCTAAGGTGACAATGCGTAGGTACTCCTGTAGTTGTCTCACCTTTGTGGTTTGGGTTGGGCTTTGCCCAAGCTACAATCCGTGCAATAACAAATCAGAAAGTCCAAACATTTTCTATCAAAGAACCTGAATTATTTAGTGTCTGAAATGAATTAGGAAAAAAATATTTAAATCCCTAAACAAATGACAAGTAAAAGAATCAATTATAAATTGGGAAAATGTTAATGTCATAACGTCTTTCCAAAGAAAAATTTCTATAGATAGGAGTCTTCTAGGAAGGATATATTAAAGGTTTGTTCTTGTGTAAATAATTGAATATAGTGCTTCTTTAACCCCAAGTTGACTTTTAAATTTGCCTCATATTGTAATTTAATCTTGTTAAAATTCCTTTCAAGGTTAAAATGAAATGAGTTGATGTTAGATGATCATTGGTCTTAACTGTTATGTTTTAAGCTATGTTGCTAGGGTACTTGGGTTTGGGGATGGGGACGTTGACCTGTTGATGATTGCAGCTTCATGAGACATTATTCAGGTCTTCTCCCTAGAGCAGTGGGCTGGGTCGACCTGTGCCTTCTCCCTATCTTCTCCTTGATGGAATGAGCTAGGTTGATCGGAGACTTGTCTTCTCCTCAATTGTGCTGGGTTGGGTTGACCTGAGACGGGTCTTCTCCCCAGGTGGATGGGCTAGGTTGATCTGTGGGGACGCCCCTGATCTTCTCCCCATATCGAGCTGGTTTGAACGCTCCTCTGAGACTAAGTTGAGCATGACACTTGTTAGAGGAGTGGCAAGCTTTCCTCAGAGGGCACCCAACGTCCCATGGGAGGAGACCATGCGAACATGTTACTTGGGAGTTGACCAAGTGGACACATCATGAGGGAGCAACCCTTGACGATGATGATGACTTGCTCTAGTGGGTCGTAGCCCCTAGAAGAGATGAGGATGTTCACACTGGGTGCAACCATGTGTGACATATTGATGCAACCTTTCACTATGATGACCAGAGGCAAGAAGATGCCCAACGTCTTGTGCAGAAGACCCATCAGAATCCCAATGTCTTGTGTAGAAGACCTAATCTGCTGAAGTCGACCTGGATGAAGAGACACCTTTTGGAAAGGAAATAGTTCTCATTGGACTTGTATAAATAGAGAGAATTATCTCTCATTTTGTCATAACACACTTGGATCACTTTCTCTCTCTTGTGTAGCGCTAGCCTCTTTGGATTCTAGCACACTTCTTCTTGGTGATTGGATTTTCTCTTGGACTATCTATTATCTAGTGGAAGGTTGCTACTTGGTTTTTATCCCTTGTGAAGAATGGTTTCCTAGGATATCTCTTGTGTATTTTGTGCATGGTTATCTTCTTGTGATCTTGGATAATTGTATGATGCAATTAATGCTTAGGGTTTATGCTTCATGATATTTATGCTATGCAAAATTGAATAGAATGTTAACAAGTTGATCAAGCATAAAAATTCAACATGGAATCAGAGCAGTGTTTCTGAAAGAGCCATTGCACAAGCTTCTCCAACACTTTTCCAAGCTAGACGTCACCTTCTTGCTGCAACTGCAAAAACGACCCTTACCTGTTTTCCTTGTCAAGCTAGTTTTAGCACTTTCCCTTGAGCATTGGGCCTAATCTCTTGACAAGCAGGTATGGCCTAGTCCAGCGCATTACCTGCAACCGTCAGATTGAAAATTGAAGAAGTTTGGATTTTCAGCCCTAGGGTTTCTGCAGATTTCGGTTTCTAGGGTTTCTGCAATCATGGTGGGCAACGTTCCTGTGGAAGATAGGCTTGATGGAGCCGCTAACTTCAACTTTTGGAAATCAAGACTATTCATCAGTCTAGAAGAGAGTGACCTAATAAAATTTGTGGAGGAATTTGTACCAGAACCAACAGATGTGTCTGATAAAACTCAGTGGAAGAAAAATGATACCAAGGCTAGAAAGATAATCATTTACTCTGTGAAAGATCATCTTATTCCACACATCTATTCAATGAAGTCAACCAAAGTGATGTTTGATGCTTTGAAGAAGTTGTTTGAAAGCAAGAACACCAACAGAGCCATTGCCTTGAAGGACCAACTTCAGAATATAAAAATGACCAAAGCAGTACAGTTGCCAGCTTCTTCATGAAAATTGCTGAGATCAGAGATCAGTTAGGCGCCATTGGAGAAATCAACTTAGACAGAGAGCTGGTAATGCTAACCCTCAGTCTTCCAAGTCATTGGGAGCCATTCATCTAGCGTATCAGTGGACGGTCCAAATTGCCCAAGTTTGATCGATTATGGGCAGACTGCACTCAGGAGGAGACACGACTTGCAGTGAGAGGTGCACATAGTTCCCATCATGACGAAAGTCATGCACTTGCCTCTCATGCAAGGAAAGGCAGAGGAAGAGGAAAAGGTACGCAAAGATTTCAGAGGAAATGAAAGCCACATCAGGCTCATGAACACAAGGAGAAAGACATGTCAAAAGTTCAGTGTTACAGATGTGATAAATATGGACACTATGCCAGAGACTGTCCTATATGAAGGAAAGGAAGAAGACATGCAACCACTGCCAATGTTGATTAAGTTCCACCTCACACTAGATGCGATCCTGTCGAAGAATTCTTCTTCATCTCAATCCTCTCAGGTACGATTCCTACTAGCAATAATGTCTGGTTAATTGACAATGGTGCTTCCAGACATATGACTGGATATAAAGAACATCTCACTGAACTAGTGGAGAAGGATTCTCGATTACATGTTGTACTTGGTGACGATGCTAAATATGCTGTGAAGGGAACTGGAGACACCTCCCTTCAACTAGACTCAAGTATTCCACTTCATTTGAGTGATGTATTGTTTGTACCGGGAATGAGAAGTAACCTTGTCTCTATTTCAGCCTTAGAGTACAAAGGCTACAAGGTTGCCTTCTTCGATGGAAAAGTTCTTGCATGGCACAAGAACTCTAGTATGGATTCAACCAGTGTAATTGGTGTTCAAGAAGACAACTTGTACAAATTGACAGTTCATCAAGTTCAGGTTCTTGTACATGATTCTATTAGTCTAAGTGAGCTTTGGCACATAAGACTTGCTCACTTACATTATAGAGCTCTTCTCGCTCTGGGGAAGATGGTGACTGGACTTCCACCAGTTCGTGTGGAGCATGATGGCGTTTGCAGAGGCTGTCCTCTTGGCAAGAATGCCAAGGGGAGGTTTTCTAGTAGTGACAACAGATCCAAAAGGGTCTTGGATCTAATAAATTCAGATTTGTGTGGACCTATGACAATTGCTTCCTTGAGTGGATACCTCTACTATGTGATCTTCATTGATGATTACTCAAGGAAGACGTGGATTTACTTCTTGAAATCCAGGGAGTCAGAAGAAGTCCTTGACATATTCTAAGAATTTAAAGCTCAGATTGAGAACCTGGCCGGAAGGAAGATAAAGACCTTGAGATCAGATAATGGAGGAGAATATACCTCCAAGTGTTTCATTGATTTCTGCATTGAGGCAGGGATCAAGAGGGAGTACATTGTTCCTTACAACCCTCAACAGAATGGAATTGCAGAAAGGAAGAACATGTCTATTGTGGAAGCAACCAAGGCAATGATTCATGATCAGAGTTCACCGATGTTTCTTTGGGCAGAAGCATCCATGATTGCAGTATATGTGCAGAACATAAGTCCTCACATGATTTTGAAGAACATTATTCCCAAAGAGGCCTTCAGCGGAGTTAAGCTTGAAGTAGGACACTTCGGGATATTTGGGTGTTTAGTCTACATTCACGTACCCAAGGAGAAAAGATCAAAACTAGAACCCTCCAGCAGGAAGGGCACATTTGTTGGGTACAGTGAATCATCAAAGGCATATCGGGTCTACATCACAGGTCAGAGATAGATCGAAGTGAGTCGAGATGTTTCCTTTGAGGAGGAAGTTGCCTTCAAAAAATCGAGAAGGTCTCACATAGAGACTGACAGTGAGAGAGAGGAATAGATGGTGTCTTCCCCACTTCACACCCCAGTAGTACAGAGAGAGCCTGACGAGCCAGTAGAGACTATTGAGCATGTTGATCCTATTGAGCCAGTACATCCTATTGATGTTCCTAGAGAGATTACAATGGGTCGAAAAAGACCTGCCTGGGCTCGTCAAACCTTGCAGGAGGCAGAGGGACATGCAACTCCTTGTGGTACTTTCAGAGAAAGCAAGAGACCACAGAGATTCTTGAGTTATATAGCATCCATGAGCCACATCATTGATTCTGAGCTTTCTAGTTATGAGGAGGCATCTAGTCAGCCGGTATGAAAGGATGCCATGATGGAGGAGTATCAATCCATCATGAAGAATGATGTGTGGGACATTGTTCCAAGGCCCAAAGGGAAGTCTGTGGCGACTTCCAAGTGGATTTATAAGATAAAACATGCAGATGACCGGAGCATTGATAAACACAAAACGAGATTTGTGGCTAGAGGATTCTCTCATGTGGAGGGAATAGATTATGAGGAGACTTTTGCTCCTGTTACTCGATATACCTCCATTCAGACGATTATTGCACTTGCTTCAGCCTTGGGTTGGAGACTACATCTGATGGACGTGAAGACAACCTTTCTCAATGGCGAGATTGAGGAAGAGTTGTATATTGAGCAACTAGATGGCTTTGTGATTCATGGGAAGGAGTCCCATGTGTGCAGGTTGAAGAAAGCTCTATATGGACTCAAGCAGGCCCCTCGTGCTTGGTATGTGAGGATTGATGGATATTTGATGAGTTTGGGTTTCAGCAAGAGTGTTGCTGATGCCAACCTATACTACAAAGTTGACAATGGTGAATCCCTGATTCTGATCCTGTATGTTGACGACTTATTCCTCACCAGAGCAAAGCATCTCATTACTTGGTGCGAGCATGAGTTGGCTTCTGAATTTGAGATGAAGGATCTCAGATTGATGCATTACTTCTTGGGACTTGAAGTATGGTAGAGAACTGATGAGATCTTTGCAAGTCAAGGGAAGTACACAGTTGAGATCCTGAGGAGATTTGGCATAACAGACTGTAAGTCCATTAACACACTGATGGTGGCGAATCTAAAGAAGTTGAGTGAGTCTTCTTCCGATTCAGACTTGATTGATCCGACTATATATCGATAACTGATTGGATCACTAATGTATCTGGTTAATACCAGACCTGATATTTGCTATGCAGTGAATGCACTTAGCCAGTTCATGAGTCAGCCGACACAGATACGTTGGGTGACTGTGAAACATATGTTGAGATACTTACGAGGCACAATTGGACATGGCCTCAAATATTTTTCTAGTATCGACATGAGATTGCAGGGATATGCTGATTCAGATTGGGCAGGAAGCACAATTGACAAAAAGAGCACCTCCGGATGTTGCTTCAGCCTAAGATCTGCCATGGTTTCCTGGTGCAACATGAAACAAACTTCTGTGGCCTTGAGTATCGCAGAAGTAGAGTACATTGCAGTATGTACGACAGTACACGAAGCTGTGTGGCTTCGCAAACTCCTTGCAGGATTGTTTGGCTAGATGCTGGATCCCACCGTGATACATTGTGACAACCAAAGCTGTGTGAAGCTCTCAGAGAATCTAGTATCTCATGACAGTATCAAACATGTTGAGATCAAGTATCACTCTATTCGTGATATTGTGTAGCGGAAGGCATTTCGAGTGGAATACCTTCCTACCGATGAGCAGATCGAAGATGTTCTCACCAAGCTCCTTGCCAAGTCGAAGTTCGTGTACTTTTGTGATAAACTTGGCGTGACAGAGAATGTCCCTCTTGCTGAGAGGAAGTGTTGATGATTCCAACTTCGTGAGACATTCTTTAGGTCTTCTCCCAGAGTAGTGGGCTGGGTTGACTATGATGTCCCGTTCCCAAGAGTAGGCCAGCAGGGAGTGACTTAGTAGTCTATATGTTCCCGTAGACTATAGTCAGGCACAAACAGGGAACAAGATGGAGAAATAAGGAGGAATTGATGGCTAAACGATGAATTAAGCCAAAATACTTAGGAAAAGTCACTTAAGCCTAAGTGAACGAAGAATTATAATGAAAAGGTGTTAAAGGGGGACTTAATTAATTAATTAATCACTTTAGGAGGAAAAGCGCCTAGCTTAAGTGAGGTCAATGGTGAATTAGATTGGGAAAGGTATAAAGGGAGGAATTTGACCTAATTCCTCATTATGCATTGTTATGATTTGATGTTGAGAGTTCCCAGAGGAGGAGGAGAGCCGACCTTACTGTTTTGTGGATTTCTGGAGGAAACCACCACCATTGATCGATTTCGGTGTTGAGAGACACACCCTAGCCCATCGGAAATACCATCCAGGTATTTCACTGTACTTTTTGGGAGTATCCATTGCAAAGTGCCCAGCTTAGCCAGTGAGGGCGCAAGTCAGTTTGAGGGTTTGGAGAGCTGCACGAGATTCGTATCCAGATTGCAGTTTCCTTCCAATCCATTTGAGATCCAGCTAGGGCGCTTCTATTGAGCCATCTATCGTCAGATTCTGACGGTGGAATCTTGCAGATCGACTCATTCAACCATTTAGGGCGCAGCTCTTCCGGACAGACATTTGGTGTTGCATGTAGAGTATTAGAGCAGATTCGGGCAAATCCTTCCAACCCATTTCCTTATTTGGCGAGACGATCGTTTTGAGCCATATAGCAGCAGATTCCGTTGGTGGAATCCTTTGGGGTGCATCCAGTGCCCCAGGAGGTGCGTAAACCCCCCAGGGGTCCAGATCCAGTGCCTCAGAAACCAGATTCGAGATCCGACCCTCACCCATTTCAGTCTAGAGGCCAGGGCGCTTCTTTTGGAGCAGTTTCCAGCGTATTCCGACGTTATGTACTTTCGGACGAGTTTTCCAGCTGGTAGCGGTTATCGTACTTCTCCGGAATCGCATATTTTTGCCAATCCATCCGTGCATGCATCAGATCTGCTATCATCTTCTGATCACGGTTATTTTTGTTTTATTTGATTGTATTCCAGTGCTGATCCATGAGATCTGGCTGATGTTTATATTCTATATTTCCAGTAGGCTATTGTATTTCCATGCTCGAATCGTATAATACATGATATTGGGCAGTTGATGTCCTTTACTTCTGCATGCATCCTTTATATGCTATTTAAACCATAAATATGCAACATGCACATGCAATAACCAACATGCACGTGCAATAACCATCAAGATCTCAAACATACAATTGAAATGCATCCAAAAACCCCCAGTGTATCAGATCTGCAGGAAAAAATAATAGATTAGTAGCAAATATCTTGATCAGCTGGATCAGGGATATTTCATCGACCTGTGCCTTCTCCCTATCTTCTCCTCGATGGATTGAGCTGGGTTGACCTGAGATTGGTCTTCTCCTCAATTGTGCTGGGTTGGGTTGACTTGAGATGGGTCTTCTCCCCAGGTGGATGGGCTAGGTTGATCTTTGGGGACGCCCTTGATCTTCTCCCCATATTAGGATGGATTGGACGCTCCTTTGAGACTAAGTTGAGCATGACACTTGTCAGAGGAGTGGCAAGCTGTCCTCGGAGGGCACCCAACGTCCCATGGGAGCAAGAAATATTCCTGATTCAACTGATCTGGATATCTACTGCTGAACTATGGTTTTGTCACTGAAGTCTGATACTCTGGGGGTTTCTGGATGCGTTTGAGTTAATGTGTGACATGCTTGGTGATTTTCGCATGGGTGTTTCATTCATTAATTGTTTTAGTAGTATATAGATAATGCATGCGAAAGGAAGGACAACACAACTCATTGATATATATAATGAGGAAAAAGCAGGAAATACAATAATAAGTTGGAAACAGATATACTAATCATCAGTTAGATCTCATGGATCGTCACTGGAATACAAATGAACTAACAAGAAATACTCGTGATTAGAAGAATGAAGGTTGATTTGTGCATGCATGGATAGATCGACAAAAAGCAGTCTGGAAGCTCAAGTAACTGCTGCAGAATTTGGAAAACTCGCCCTAATGGCGATACCCATCAGAATGGACTGGAAACTGTCTCAAAAGAAGCGCCTCGGCCTCTAGGTTGATCCTGATGATTGTCGGATTGAAGATCCGACCTCTGAAGCTTCGGATGTCACCCCCTGGGGCTTTGCGCACCTCCCGTGCTGTGGGAGTGCACCCTAGTGATTCCACTGGTGGAATCTGATGATGTATGACTCAAAACAATTGTCTTGGCCTCCTCTATAATTGGTTGGAAGGGTTTCTTCGGATCTGCTCTGAGATACCCCCTAGAACCCCAAATGTCTGCTTTCTGCTTCCCGGGAGATTCCACCGTCGGAAACTGACGACAGGTGGCTCAATAGGTGCGCCTTGGCTAGCTCTCTAATGGGTCGGAAGGAATCGGCAAAATATTGAACTATCTCGTGCGGCCACACAAACCCTCTCTCTAACCCTTGCGCCCTCACTGGCTGAGTTGCGCAATCACTAAAATGGATACCTGTAATGCAGGGTGAAATACCTGGATGGTATCTCCGATAGGCTAGGGTGTGTCTCTCAACATTGAAACTGATCAATGGAGGTGGTTTCCTCCAGAAATCCACAAAACAACAAGGGGGTTGATTTCCTCCTTCATTGCATATATCTCAACATCAAATCATAACATAATGAGGAATTAGGTCGAATTCCTCCCTTTATACTCTTCCCGATCTAATTCACCATTGACATCACTTAAGCTAGGTGCTTTTCCTCCTAAGGTGAGTAATTAATTAATTAAGTCCCTCTTTAACACCTTTTCATTCTATTTCTTCGTTGACTTAGGCTTAAGTGACTTTTCCTATGCTTTTTGGCTTAATTCTCCGTTTAGCCCTCAAATCACCCTTATTTCTCCTCTTGTTCCCTATTTGTGCCTGACTATAGTCTACGAGAACAAATAGACTACTAAGTCACTCCCTGTTGGCCTACTCTTGGGAACAGGACATCACAGAGCAGACCATGTGGACATGTCACTTGGGAGTTTTCCAAGTGGACACATCATGAGGGAGCAACCCTTGACGATGATGATGACTTGCTCTAGTGGGTCATAACCCCTAGAAGAGATGAGGACGTTCACACTGGGTGCAACCATGTGTGACATATTGATGCAGCCTTTCACTATGATGACCAGAGACGAGAAGAAGCCCAACATCTTGTGCAAAAGACTCATCAAAAGCCCAATATCTTGTGTAGAAGACCTAATCTGTGTTGATTTTTCCATAAGCAAGGTTAAGCATGAAGTTCATTCCTTTTTAGCATTTAACTTAAACCATAAACAATTATGTTGCAGCAACCAAGATCACAAGAAGAAATACCATGCACAAGAACACAAGAAGTATCCTGGGAATCCCTTCTCAACAAGGAAAGAAAACCCAATCAAATCCTTTGCTATATTCTTCAAGAGAAAGATTCAACCGCCAAGAATACCTAGTACACAAGAGGGTGCTTGCAAACCCTAGAAGACTAGCACCCAAGAGAGGTGCGCACTTTTCCCAAGAAGATGTACATGCTAAAATTTCCAAACTCACACAAAAGATATGATTCCTCAATGGGGAATCTACCTTTACTTATATTAGACTTGACCTGTCAACAAAAGTGTCTATTGGCACAACATGGCCGACCTCTCTAACTCACAATATAATTAATAATAACCCGATTAATTATCTTTTACAATAATTATCAATTACATTAAGGTGGGGCCGACCTGTACCCTTTACATTACATTTAGGGTTACAGGTAAGTCTGACTCTTGAACAATATAGCAAGAGATCTCATACACCCAGTAGGGGCACATCCATAGGGATGTCCATATCTCTATCTCACTGCGTCTCATAGGAGAACCACACTCACTAGTGCTCAACCACTAGGATCACGTTCACCTGTGCTCATCCATAGGCACGTCCACTCAACAGATCTTCTTTCCCACTGCATTACACAGGAGAGTCATCTGGAGTTCATCATCTCAACTCTTTGCTAAGAGGAGGCTAATACATCATCTTCATCTTTGTCTCATGACGATGCACCCAGCTCTATGGGAATTCACACGTTCACCTTGTGCTCAACCACATGCACGTCCAACTCAACAGATCTCCTTTCTCACTGCATTACACAGGAGAATCATCTGGAGTTCTTCTCAACTCTCTGTAAGGAGGAGGCCATCTCTACGTTCCAGTTCTGTCTCGGATAGGAACCACATACCCCTCTCAAGGGATCTCTCTCAGGTTCGTGTCATGGAGAATGTTTCACGTAGCTGTAATCATCAACAATCTGCTGAAGTTGGCCTGGATGAAGAGACACCTTTTGGAAAGGAAATAGTTCTCATTGGACTTGTATAAATAGAGAGAACTATCTCTCATTTTGTCATAACACACTTGGATCACTTTCTCTCTCTTGTGTAGCACTAGCCTCTTGGGATTCTAGCGCTCTTCTTCTTGGTGATTGGATTTTCTCTGGGACTATCTATTATCTAGTGAAAGGTTGCTGTTGGGTTTTTCTCCCTTGTGAAGAAGGGTTTCCCAGGATATCTCGTGTATTTTGTGCATGGTTATCTTCCTGTGATCTTGGATAATTGTATGATGCAATTAATGCTTAGGGTTTATGCTTCATGATATTTGTGCTATGCAAAATTGAATAGAATGTTAACAAGTTGATCAAGCATAAAAATTCAACATGACCAGGATGTCAATTTTTGAAATAGGGGAATAAGGTTCGTCAGCGCTAGACTATATATATATATATTTTATAATCTATGAAAACATTGATAGAAAATTTAAATATTTAAAAACATGCACATTGTATAATATCATTTTCAGGAAATAACAACAAAAACATGCACGTTGCTTCATTGAAGTTCTGAACAATCATATAATGATTAGAAAAATACTGAATAGTCAACTTGATCATTATCATTTGAAAACTGAAATTGACATTAATAGGTCTTGACTCGAGTCTTAAAAAGTTAAACCAACTGGCAAGTACATATCTCATACTACATTCAGTCCACTTCACCACTTCACTATCTATTGTTGTGCACATATTTTTAGCAAGAATAGAGCACTGGAATCCCTTCTCTGCTGGACTGTTATTGTTGCATCAGTCCAGCATAAGTGATTCGGTGTTTTGAGTGCATAAGTGTGTGAAATAAATGATGGATTAGGGTTTTTGGGGAGGACCCCACCCTATCTTTACATTCTTGGGCCTCTTTTTAAATTAAAAACAGAATTGTTTTCTGGAGGATGCGCCCCTGGAGTACCTAAAACCACTTGAAATCAGGGTTGGGGTTTGGGTTCCTGTTTTGGGCTTCTGCCCCCACCCACCTTCTTGGAAGAACCCATTTTTTAAGTGAAGAACCTGGTTCGTTTTGGTTCATGAGATGAAGTCCCTGTTCCCAAATCTGCTACATGAGATGGGAAGCTGAGACAGGCTCAGGCACCCTTAGCCTGGGTGCAAGTACCTATGCAACTTAATGTTTAGGTTGTTTCATTTCCATTCTAAAGGGAAAATTAATTTTTACTTGTGGTTAAGTGACTTTTGGTAGCTTCAAACCTCCTGCAATAAATTAGCTTTTATTTTTTAATAAAAAACAAAGAGTTTCTTAAATACATTTAATATGTGTAGATTTTATTTTTTTAATAAATCGCAAAATATTTCATATATACATGTAATATGCATGCCTTTTCCTTTGATAGTAGAATAGGTAAATGGGAAATATCATGTCCAATCGTACTAATATGTTCATCTAGGATCAACCATTTCAACTTAATAGTTTCCCTTTGCGGCAAAATAGTACAGCGTTGGTGGATAAACATGTGATCCATTTCTTGATTCGAATTTTATATGTGTGTCAGCTGATTCTGTTTCCTAAAGTAAATTGTTCTTACGTGTGAAAAATATGTAGTTTCTCCACTTCAACGCTATTGGACATGCTAGTCTACAATATCCCATGGATTGATGGGTCAGATACTTTCCCAAAGAAATTGTTATAACTGTTTCCACTCCCAAAGGTGCAGTGCTTATTATTGAATCTCTATAGTAGCTTTCTAATTCTTTTCCATTTGAGTGCTGTAATGTCCCTTTTCGAGTAGGAGCTACAAAGAGGAGGGTCTAGTAGTCTAAACATCCCTGTTAGACTATAGCCAGGGAGATTCAGGGGAAAACAAGGTCACTTGATGTTACGTTACTAGAGAATGTTATAATTTGAAAGTGACATTAAGTGAAATGTGGGTAAAAGCGCTTTTAAGTGATTTTGTGTGAAATTTCTAAACCCAGTACACTTTAAACCAATCAAATTAATTTTTAACTGATTATTCAGGGTTTTTCTTCACAGTAAATTAATTACACGACATAAATAAATGTCCAGGAACTGAAAGTAAAAGTAGACAGCAATCACATCACAAGTACACACTTATTTTTGGCAATTGTCCGCGGAAAAACCGAAGATGGGAAAACCGGTGCAGCAGATCTGAGGATTAATTATTTCTGAGCAGGACAATATGGAAATTTCTTACAAAGTAAATCAACCTCTGCCAACAGTTGAATAATTTTCAGCAAAGCCCTCTCCAACAAAATCGTACAGCCTTTCTAGACCCTCCAAAACAGAACCAGAACGAAACAACAAGAAGATGAGCCTCTGCATGATTGTATGACCCTCTTGCGTCACTCCTGCGTCACTCTGTACAACCCTACCCAATCTGAAGCTTAGCCTCTGCGATTTAAAACCCTAGGTAACAAGCACACAAGTAGGTCATTGTTACATGTCCCCTTAGAGAGAGATTTTTTCAGCCATTGAAGAAAAGAGATTGAGCCTAGCCTTTGCTACACTTATCTTGCTTTCTTCCCTTGAGCTAGCGTTGAAGTTTATAGGTTGAAAGAGGGTGATGTCCTAGGCCTAGGTTATCTACACCTAGGGCCTTCATCTTCTAGGGTTTGAAAGCCTTGTCCTTACAACACTTTCTCCCATAGACTTATTCTTTATGTTAGCCGTTTTGCCAAGTTGACCTAAAGAAGGAGGAAAGAGCACGAGGCCTTGCCTAAGCAACACCGGAGTGAGCCTCTTTCCCCTAGGGTTTTGATTCTAGGGC
>CBVK0101468108.1:0-14373 GCA_900067695.1 Picea abies | reverse complement strand
GAGTAGTTCAGGTCCAACTACTACTCTGTCAGCTGGATTATCCCAGCTCACTGGAGTGTTGCGCTTTCTTCCATAAAGCGCTTCGAATGGGCTCATCTTCAAAGATGCATGGTACCCATTATTGTAAGCGAATTCTACCAGATGCAGGTAGTCTTCCCACCTTGATGGTTTATCCATCACATACATCCTCAACATGTCTTCGATTACTCTGTTTACTCTCTCTGTCTGTCCATCAGACTTGGGATGATATGATGTACTAAAGTTCAGATTCGTTCTAAATCCTTTGAACAGTCCTTTCCAGAAATTCGAAGTGAATTTCGGGTCTCTATCAGACACAATTGTCTTAGGAATTCCATGCAAGCGTGCAACTTATTTTAAAAAGATATCAGCAACATCTGCTGCTCTGTGGGTGGTTTTCAGTGGAATAAAATGGGTAGCTTTAGTAAGCTTGTCCACCACCACCATGATTGAATCATGTTGTTTGCTTGTTCTGGGCAATCCTGTGATAAAATCCATCGTTACCACATCCCATTTCCACTCAGGAATAGGTAAAGGCTGCAACAACCCTACTGGGTGTCTGTGCTCAGCCTTGACCTTCTGGCATTCCATACATCTGGCGATGTATTCAACAATTTCCTTCTTCATACCTGGCCAAAAATAATTTCTTTTGACTGCTGCCACAGTCTTTTGATATCCAGGATGACCAGCATAAGTCACATTATGCATTTCTTTTAGAATTGCCAGCTTCAATTCTCGGTCATCAGGTACATACACTCTATTTTTATACAGAAGTAAACTATCAGTTCCTAAGGTATAACTTTCCTTGGTTTGTGGTTTCTCATGCTGCTATAGCTTTGCTACAAGTCTTTTGTACTGCAAATCAGCACTTGCAGCCTCCATAATTCTATCTTTCAGCTCAGTTCTGTACATGCTAATGGCTGTAGCATGTAATTCATGCACTTTTCTGCTAAGTGCATCAGCCACTTTATTATCTTTCCCTTTGATATGCCTGATATCAAAGTCGTATTCGCACAGAAATTCCAGCCATCTAATTTGCCTGGCATTTAAAGTTGGTTGATCAAATAAATACTTCAGGCCATTGTGGTCTGTTCTTAATTCAAATTTCTTTCCCATGAGGTAATGTCTCCATTTCCTCAATGCATGGGCAACTGTTGCCATCTCTAAATCATGAGTGGCGTAATTCTTTTCATGCTCTTTCATCTTTCAGGATTCATAACAAATTACAGATCCCTCTTGGCTGAGAACTCCTCCCAGCCCTTCTTTACACGCATCCGTGCACACTACGTAATCCTTACTTGGATCAGCAATCCTTAGGATTGGAGCACTAGTGAGCAGCTGCTTCAATTGCTGGAAGTTGCTCTCACATTGTTCAGTCCACTGGAACTTCTTCTCAAGGAAGTGATAGCATGAGCTATCCTTGAAAATCCGGCTATGAACCTCCTATAATAACCTGCCAGACCCATAAAGGATCTAACTTCTGTCACATTTCTTGGCGCTGGCCACTCTTGAATAGCATGTACCTTCTCAGGATCCACAGCGATCCCCTCTTCAGAAATAATGTGTCCCAGATAATGGATCTGCTTTTGGTAAAATGAGCACTTGCTCAATTTTGCGTAAAGCTGGTGTTCTCTCAACACCTGCAGCACCATTCTAAGATGTTGTTCGTGTTCTTCCTCTGTCTTGGAATACACCAAGATATCGTCCAAGAAGACTATGACAAACTTGTCCAGATAATTTATGAACACTCCATTCATTAAGCACATGAAGACAGCAGGCGCGTTGGATAGTCCAAATGGCACCACAGTGAACTCATAATGACCGTACCTTGTTCTGAAGGCAGTCTTGTTGATGTCTTCATCTTTTATCCTCACTTGATGATATCCAGATCGAAGATCTATTTTCGAAAATACTTTCACATCCTTCAATTGATCAAAAAGATCATCAATCCTTGGCAGAGAATACTTGTTCTTGACAATGACTTTATTCAACTGTCTAAAGTCAATGCACAGCCTCATCGTCCCATCTTTCTTCTTCACAAATAGGACTGGGGCTCCCCACAGTGACACGCTAGGATGAATGTAGCCTTTCTTTAATAACTCTTCGAGTTGTAGTTGCAACTCTTTCAGCTCTGGTGTGCTCATCCTATAAGGAGCTTTCGAAACTGGAGCTGCTCCAGGCATCAAATTTATAGAAAAATCGATGTCCCTCTTCGGAGGTAGTCCAGGTACCTCCTGAAATACATCCTTGAACTCCTTGAGTACTTCATGGTCTTCAAATTTTGATACTACATCTTGGAATGCTTCTTCCACCCGGGCTGCAAATAATTGACAGCCTTTCTGGTAACATTTCTTCAGTTGCATGGCTGAGATTTCTCTAACAGCCACGGCTCTAGGAATTCCTTGAACTATTACATGATTTCCCTCTTCGTCCAGACATGTGAATCTCTTGTTACGAAAATCCAGAAGGGCATGGTGCTGGTCCAGCCAGTCCATCCCAATTAAGCAATCATATGAGCCTAAAGGTAGAATGTTCAATTCAGCCTTAGTGCTCATTCCCTTCATGTCCACTGAACAGGACTTAACCAATTCAGTGACCTTCCTCTTGGTCCCTGTGGCTAACTGTACTAACCAAGACTTCTCATGTTTGCTCTTCATTAGATGCAAACTTTCCACCACCCTAGGATCTACATAAATATGGATAGCCCAAGAATCAATCAAAATAACAAGTGGTCGGTTGTTGATCATACCTTCCACTTCAATCATGTGTGATTGAAATTATGCTTGCTTGTTGTCCAGGGCTGCGTAGATCCTCGTCATTATGCTGCCCATATCCTCCATTGTTTCAGCTTGTTGAATAGTATGGACAATTCTTACTTTGTCTTTTCTGTGGGGGTAGTCTCTATACCTATGATTCCCTTTACAGCCCCAACACTCCATGGGTGGAGGCCTTGGCATCTATTCACTCCCTTCAACTTTCCTGGGTTTTTTAAAAGATGACTGTCCCCGAGGACTGTTTCTAAAAAAGGAAGGCTTGCTTCCCTTCTGCCTCTGTTCTTTCTTAAACCTCTTCTGGTTATCCCAAGCCTTCCGAAAGATAGGATTTTCTCTCTGTTGTTCGTATAGGCATTTCTCCCTTCTTATGGTTTCTTCCATGGTCTTAGGATCATCGTATTGAATCTTGTCACCAATGGAAGGTGGCAGTCCACTCAAATACCTCTGAATTTTGACAGCCTCATCCTTGATGAATGGAACATACTTCAGCAGTTCCAGAAAACTTCGTTCGTACTCATCCATGGTCATACTCCCCAACTTATGTTCGAAGAACTCCTTCATCTTTCAGTCATAGTATCTTTTAGTCAGGTATTTCTTCTCGAAATACCCCTTAAACTCCTTCCACGTGACCTCTTTCTCTCTGATGTGCTGCACTTGCACAAACTGATCCCACCACATGGAGGATTTTCCTTTCAGTTGGTACATTGCAATTCTTCCTTCTGCATGGGCAGAATAATTCTACAGTTGGAAGTATTTCTTCATGCCCAGCAACCATGTCTCGACATCTTCCTCCTTCTTATGTTCTCCATCGAATGTTGGAGGCTTAATTTTATTCATCTCTCCCTTCAATTCCTCCCTTCTAGATTTTCAATGTTTTCTGGTAGGTGATGGGCTTGAACTACTGTGTGTCTCCCTGTCCGAATGCTTTTGGGAGCGACTGTGATGTCGACTACCACTCCTCGATCTGCTTCTTCTCCCATGGGTTCTTTGACTCTCCGTCGTAACTGAGTCTCTTCCCTTCTCAAGTCTCTTCTCTATTCTTTCCAGACTCTGCAAAAATTTTAAGTTTAATTTCTCTTGTCGATCCTTGACTTTCATGAGCTTTCGGCTATCAGCTCGATGCTCCTTGGCCTCTCTTTGCAATCCTTCAAGGATTTTCATTATATGTCCTTCCTTATCCATCTCCTTTCCATGCTCATTAGAGTTCGATCCTTCGACTCCTAGGTTAACATCCTTTCATTCCCGTTCATCTTCCATTTCATGGGTAATTTGCACTCTTCCCCACTACATACTCGGCGTTGATTAACTAGAGTTTTGGCCTCTGTTGTATTCTGAACATGCATTGTGCAATCCAATTCAAAATTGCCAGGCCATTAAACTTCATGAATAATCCACAACATTTATAACTATTACAAACAAAAATGAAAGACATTTCAACTTCACAAAGTTTTCCAAGCTCTGTCTGGCTCTGTAATTTCTGAGGTTTCGGAACTTCGGAATCTCGGTCTGAAGAACTTTGAAATTCTCTTCCCACAGGAAACTCTTCGAGGTCTCCCTTCCTTCTATCGGGGTTTTGAAACTGGTAATGTTCTAGTGGGTTGAATCCCCGATTTCCTGATGCACTACCTTGTCGTCTTAGCCTCCACTATGGCTCTACACCATGTGACCACTAGCTCATGACCCCGGCCTTTTCCCTTATCGGGGTTCGGGGTTTCACGAATCGGAATGAGCCAAAATTCTAGACAGCGGAATCCCTGATTTCCCTATTTCCGATGGACTTCGTCCGTGCTAGCCCTCTGGGCTATAGCCTCACCATAAGACCACTGCCCATGACCATGATCAATCCTCCTATCGGGGATTCGGGATTTGTGATGTCGCGATGCACATGCATTCACAACCTCTGATCCTCTGATTCCCGATGTGCTTTTACACTGGCTAGCTCTCCTGGCTCAGCCTCTGGTCCACATGACCATACTATATGACCTCCACCTTACCCCATCGGGTTTCGGTGGTTTCAATGTCAATGCTCATACACTCACGGAATCTCCGATATGCCGACGCGCCTTTTGCTTTAACCCTTCGCGGTTAAGCCCATGTCCATGTGATCTCTACCCCGTGACCGTACTCAAAGCTCTTGTCGGGGTTTCGGGGTTTGGAGTTTCAAAGTGTATGAATCACTTGTCACCGGGGTTCTCAATTTCCCGATGACCTTCAAACACCGATGGACTTACTCCTTGTCGTGACTTTCCCCGATGGCAGATCTCTGCCACGTGTCCTCTAAATGAACAATCCTGATCTTGTCGATAAATCGTGAATCGAGATTCCAAGTGACAAGAGTTTTGTGTACTTGAGAACTCCGATACGTCGATCTCCGATGCTCGTGGGAATTGACTCTACCACGTCACTGTCCCCTCGTCTCCCTTTCGGACATCGTGATATCGCGATTCCTAATGTGACGATTTCTATGTCTCCGGAGTCCACAAAGTGTCGAACCCCGACTCCTCTCGGATCTTCTGATGCGTTTCCACCCGAGATTCACAGCTATGATTTCTTCGGTGTTTCGAGACTCACAAGGTCTCGGTTCTCTTGACTTCTAATACCCGATGACTCCACTATCTCGTCGCCTCTCTGGGACTTCTCCTCTACCCATGAGGACTTAAACCCTGCGCAACTTCTGTCAAATCGGATGGTTGACGGTTAATCCCATAGTGATCTTACGACTCACTATCCTCACGAGTTTAAACTCCTGGTGTGGTCGTAACCTCCTGTGCAGTATCCAAAGGCTTTAAACCTTGTGCACATTCTTCAGATCTGACGGTTACAAGGGTTCACCTTCCCTCCCGAACAGATCCTACGGTTCTAACACCATCGGTGTAAAGACCTGTCTTCCTGTGGTCATAGACCATACCAACTGTGGTTTCACAGCACCGCTAAACCTCCTGAGCTTATAAACGTGGTCAAGCAACTACTTGACACACTGGAACAAACCAACGTCCGAAATTGGCCATTCCAGGCCCAATTTCTCTTCACATTTTCGGTCCAAAGACCGCTCCACTGGCCCATCTAGGCTCAGTGTCGAAACTTTAGCTCTGATACCACTTTGTCGTGTACCTTTTTACTACCGAGGTTTCCAAACCTCTCAATTACCATGCTATACATGAATTTTTACATAATTCGTACAGACATTATAAGCACATGCATTTAACACAATTAAACACACGTAATTCTCAGAGTAAAATATATAGTTACTGCTACAATTAAACAAGCCATAGCATTCAACAGTAACTCATTTACACAGCGGAAAACATGATACATAAACAGCACAGTCATGGGAAACATGATCAAAGCATAATTCAGAATACTTATCTTTTATCAGATGTAGAAATCACCAACCAAGTGCAGGCCTTCCACGAACCTCCCAGCCTTAGACCACACTGTTCATCAGCTCAACAGTAGGTCACCCCCGAGCTGGGACCGAGCTCCACCCTAAGGCAAGGAATCTTAGGCTAGGCTGAGGTTACAGGGAAGATAGCACATACACAACCACCAGGAAGAAAGCTCCCCCAGGAATCTCCCATACTCACTGCCCACAGACCCTCATTCCCCACATGCCTGTTCCACCCCAGGAGAGTGCACCTTCTATGTCACCTAGACAGTCCTTCAGCTGCCAGTCTCTCTTACCTTGGGTTACAGGAACAGACCGGACCAGAAGTCTCCGGGCTCTATGGCAGCTACAAGGTTCCTTCTAGGAGTTCCCTTCTCCCTCTACACACTCTCTCACCTGGAGGAGTCGCTCACAGGCCAACAAGCCTCACGTAGTCCATTACTGCGTGGTCACAACAACCCACGGGGAACATAGACAAAGGCTTCCCAAAACGGTTCAGCAGTCACAGGATGATCTCACGGCATGATTTCGGAACAGAGGCTCCACGCACAGGCTAGCTCAGATTTTCCCCAACAACCAAGGATTCTTCCACTCGAGTTCAAAACAAGGTTCCAGTTTAGGAAATGCACTCCCGGGTTTGCCTAGAGCAGACACAGACTCACAGCTCTGGACAAGGTGTACACGGTTTCCTCAGGACAACCACAGGCTTTACGACTTTCAGAGATGAACCAGGTATTCTAGCAGAGTCGTACCGATTCCACGCTCAGAGGTTCGGGTTCAAATGGAGAGAAGATCTCCCTCAGGACAGTTGGATCGAATGGATGAGAACCCCCTTCACGGCTTACTGCATCTATTTTATTTACATGCACCAGGGTTGACACTTGTCACCCTGGAAACTGCATGAGTTCCATCCGTACGCCTTCCTCCCACCACTTGGGAAATCACGTGTCCTTCCAAAAGGACTTAGGATAAAATAATATGCACATGGCTCTTTTTGGAAATAATATTAAAATATCATTCCAGGAATAAGCCCCCTAGGCTCAACACTCAGCCCCTTTCCCACCTTCTAGCCCCTAATTCCTTGCCCACTCTGTGGACGCTTAGTCCCCCATCACTCATTCATCGTGGTCGGTCTGCACTGGCGATGTTTATATTTTATTAATTGATCTGCATACATACAAGTACATTAGCAGGCTCCTGGCCTTCAACACTTAGGCTCCCTGGCCTAACAAACACATAAGCCTTCCAGCTTATACAAAACTTGGCTCACCAGCCTATAGAACACATTTACAATTCTTTGCATATAACATGATCTGTAACGGGGCTCGGCCTTGGGGACACTACAGGTGGAGGATAAGTTAGTTTCATTACATTTTCGTGATGTCTTTGGGTTCTTAAATCAAGCTTCCAAAATTGGGTTAACTACCTCGAAAGAAAGGAAGAAGGCCTTATTTTTAGAAAGGGAAAAATCTTGGAGGTTAAAGAGTAGGGATTTATGGTTGTAGGTTGTTGATGAGAACTCCAAGTTTTTCCATTATATACAAATTTCAAGAAGAATATTAATACAATTTGGAAAATAGAGAAAACCAATGGAATTGTGGCTATGAGTTGTAAGGACGTTGCACAAGAATGGGTGGACTATTTTATAAATATATATCAAGCAGAGAGAAGGGATACAATACCATACATTCTTATGATGTCTTCCTTTCTTCCAAGATATGTTAACCCTATTGATAATCAAAATTTAATGGAGGAAATAAGTAGATAAGAATTGCTTTCATTCTTACATAGTTTCTAGAAAGAAAAAAGAATCCAAGGCAGATGGGATGCTAGTCAAGTTATTTTTATGTGTAATGATTTTTTGGAAGAAGAGTTGAGAATAATGATAGAGGAATCAAGATTTAATAGAAATATCTTGCCAGATTTCAATGATAATTTTAATGCACCTATTCCAAAAACTGATAATCCATCCACATTTGACAAATTTTGGCCTATCTCACTGTGTAATTGTATATACAAAATCATTGCAAGGATTATAGCCAAAATTTTGAAGGCTATCTTATCAAACACAACTTCTGAAGAATGGTTTTGTTTTCTTAATGGG
This sequence comes from Picea abies, assembly GCA_900067695.1. Taxonomy (NCBI): domain Eukaryota; kingdom Viridiplantae; phylum Streptophyta; class Pinopsida; order Pinales; family Pinaceae; genus Picea; species Picea abies. The sequence goes on along the minus strand of CBVK0101468108.1, from coordinate 6,092 downwards.
AGACAAATACACAAGGCAGTGGGGCTGGCACAAGAGGGTTTACATACCTTAAAAACAAAAAAGGTCAAGGCTTTGCTGGTAAAGGTAGATCTGTCTAAGCAATTTGACAGGGTTATTTGGCTCTACCTAAGATTTGTTCTCATTCATTTGGCCTTATATGCACAATTTGTTTCATGGACAACGAACTGTGTTTCCTTAATATCTTTCGAAGTGTTTATCAATGGTTCAACAACTCATTTTTTTGGACTTGAAAGAGGACTTAGACAAGATTTTACTATCTCCTTTGTTGTTTATTGTTGTAGCGAAAAGTCTCAAACATGATTTAAAGGAGGCTCGTAGTGCTGGAAATTTTAAAGAAAAAAATTACCAATACTTGTTCATTGTCTCATCTCATGTTTGTTGATAATATCTTCATTTTATGTGAAGGTACTAGAAGGGACAACACAAAAATGAAAGAAATTTTAGATTCGTTTAGTTTAGTTATGGGAATGTAGGTATATATTGATAAATATGCCATTTCATTCTTTGGTATTGATGACGAAGATAAGGAGTTTATGTCCTCTTTACTTCCTTTCCAACAGACATATCTAGATAATGGCCTAAGGTACTTAGGATTCTTCCTAAAGCTCAAGGACTATTAGAAAAAATATTGGCAATTGTTGATATCTAAAGTTGAGAAAAGGTTAAATCTATGGTGTAACTACTAGTTGTCCAGAGGAGATAGATTGGTTTTGGTTAAAGTTGTTTTAAAGGCCATTCATGTCTACTAGATGTCCTTGTCTTGGATTCCCACAGATGTGCTAGAATTGATTAGAAGGTTGTTCTTTAGATTCATTTGGTTCATGAATATATATAAGAAAGGGTTACCTCTCATAATATAGAAAAAACTTGTTATCCCTAAAGCTCTAGGGGGGTGGGGAATCAAAAACATTTTCTTATTTTCTAAATCTCTCGCAGTGAAAAGTGCATGGATGCTAATCCAGAAACAAATTTTGTGGTGCACAGTGGTAAAGGAAAAATATAAACATCACAATTCTTTACATCATTGGTTGAGAAATAATGTTAATAGTATTCATAATGCATCTATTATATGGAAAGCAATCATGGTAGCCTTTCCTTTAGTTAGTGATTGGTTGGTCTGGAAGAATGGTCGTGCAACTAAGATACAAGTGGGGATAGACCCTTGGATAGAGTGTGGTGAGGTGTATAGGCTTCGAGATCACATTATTCTTCAATTAGCATCTAGAGGCATCGATAATTTGTCCTAGGTACCAAATTCACATCTCACTACTATTTGGAAATGAGAATGGATGTTAGGAGGGGAATTGCAACTTAGGGAGGTGGATTATGCCCTATGGGATAGATACATTGGGAAGTGAAGATATAGATTTTTCAAATTAAAGGATGAGGAGGACACTCAAGTGTGGTCATTGAATCCCTTAGGATTTTCCAAGCCAAAAGAGGATTACAAGGCATTAACTTCTCCTAGGGATTTGGATCCTCATAAATGGTGGTGGAAGAAGGTGTGGAAACTCAAATGCCCTTATAAATATCAAATTTACATGTTGTTACTTCTTAATAATAAGGCTCTAACTTGGGTCCCTTTGCAAAATAGGAATACACATGGGACAAGATGGTGCAGTCTATGCAATTCTCATGATGACTTATGACTTCTCTAAGTAGGTTTGGAAAGAGCTTGAAATTTTCACATGATTGAGAGATGTTTGGATACGTGACACTGTTGAAGAAGCTCTTGGGAGATGGTGTGAGAATGTGTGTACAAATGTTTTTGATGCATTACCTTTAGTAGTGGGTTGGGCATATGGTTGGGATAAAATGCTAAGATCTTTGAGGATAGGGATATTTATCCTCTTTATTGCATTGTATATGGTTGAATGTTCTTAGTTCCTCAATTAAAAAAAAAAAAAAAAAAAAAAAATTTCCATGGAGAGTTATAGAAGAAATTATTTATCAGAGAGGAGCTTTGGCATATTTTGATGGTGCATCATAGGGTGACCTTGAATTGGGAGGGGTAGGGGTGATACTTTATATTTCTAATACACATTCCCTCAATTTTAAATATGGCCCTGGCCAATGTACAAACATTTTTTAGAGCTTGTGCCTCTAAAGTTGGTACTGAATTTAGTAGCAGAGTATGGACATCGACCTTGCAAATCTTTGGAGATTCACTCCTTGTGATAAAATGGTTCAAAAATGAATATATTTTAAGGAATTTCACCCTTCTACCTCTCTTTGAGGAGACTTGGGATCTTCAAGTTGGGTTTACATCTATTTCTTATGATCATGTCTTCTTAGAGAGAATCCAGGTAGTTGGCAACTTGTCAAACGATGGTCTACAACTTGCTTGTGGGAAATGGACCATTATGGAAGATTTGAATGGACTTTGCAAATGATTTCACCATGCTTATTTTTATTATTAGATATGTATTGTATATAATGACCTCTTGTAGGCCATGATATGATGGTCCTTTTTAAATGGTCTATGGACATTTGAAGGACTTTCCTAAGTTTGTATCTTCCCATGGAGGTATGATTGTCGTTTTTTGAATCTTTTTTGGATATGAAGAAGGGTGAGTAGATGATGAAATTGTGATGGACATACATGCGGGACATATATTTGTCATTTTTTATATGACCGGAAATAGGTGTATTTTTTTCAACATTGTAAGTGTGGTTTGGTAGTTTTTCATGTTTTATTGTTACATATTTAATGATCTCCTCATTGGTTAAACATTGTGAAGTGTGCATCATCTCCTCAATACTTAAGAATGCATCCATAAAAAGTAAATGGATGGCATAATAAAGATTCAAACCAAAATTTGTGAACTCAACATTTTATTTCCAAATGAATCTTTGTATTACATCACTCAAAATATTTTTTACTCATCAACTATTGTCTTTACATTCATACCAATCAAATTACAAGTATTTATAACATAGGATTACCTTACTACAAAAACTCTAATATCCAAAACACCATATATAAAGTTGGAGGAATAAATTTTCTTCATGATACTTCCATAATTCTTCAACTTTAAGTATTCTTCAATTAGTTTTGCTAGACATCCCTTACTCATTCCAATAAAGTAAACCACGAGAAATACTAAAAACATACTTCTTTCATTTTTTTTTTCTTTCTTTTCCAAATAATCAACACATAGAGAGAATACATCTACACACAATGAAATACACCATCTATCTTCATTCTTGGTAAATAACATCACAAGGTATTCATGTATCACATCATTTTCTAGTGTTTGGTCTTTCTAATAAGAATACAAAATCAACACTTCCATTAAATTACATTCAAGCACCACACTCATTATATAGAGTTTCCTTGCAAACACACATAATTATCGCAAGGCATTAAGTTATATATAAATTGTCCAAGGATGTTCTTACAAGAACATGCAATCAACACTTCCATCACAAGGCATTCAAGAATCATTCCAATTCTCTCAAATTTTCTTTAAAATGCAAAAAATCAACATTTCCCATTACTAAGATCATCCATATATTCTTCCATAAAACACAAAGCACTTCCAAAAAATTAAAGTGGCATGTGCCTCCTATCTACTATATTGAGGTTCGCTCTTCAATACCTTAGAGAACAATCCCAACATAAAAACCACCCTTACAAATGATATTTAGCATTTTAATCATAAAGTACAATGTGCGTCCTCACTAACACCATGAGGTTTTCACCCTTTTTCATACCCCAAATAACACACTTTGTCACCTTTGTAGTCATTAATAGATGCAACCTCTTATTTAGTACGAGGGAGCATCTTTTGGCCTTGATTTCCTTCCTTAATGGAATGTACTTGAGAAATAATTATACATTTTTTTCACAAGATCATCTCTCTCTATATTCACACACACTTGTTCTCACAAGATTCACCACGTATATTCTCAGACATAAACTACCACCATTCTGGCCATTATTTATTGCTATGTACATTGCTCTCTCTCTCTCTCTCTCAGAAATAATTATACATTTCTCACCAGATTCGTCACGTATGTTCTCAAACATAAACTACCACCATTCTGGCCATTATTTATTGTTATGTACATTGTTCTCTCTCTCTCTCTCTCTCTCTCTCTCTCTCTCTCTCTCATTTTATCCATTTTTTGGATATTGAACTTCCAACCCAATTTTTGGGCCCTAAACAACAATTTTTTGGGGATTTGTACCCTCTTGAAAGCCTTGGATTTTGACAGCCTAGATCTCGCATCCTGCAGATTTCATTGGGAGCTTTATGATGGTCCAAAGGGTGCCTTAATCAGAGTTTATATACAAATTTTATGGTCCTAAGAAGTTGATGTTTCAAATAATCTTTTCAAAGGCCACCTTCCTTTCATCACCTCAATACTTAGGGTTAGGGTTTTCTCTTTAAGTCTTTTAAATTGTAGGCTTTTTGCTTCATTTTGTGATAAGTAAAGTTTTCCACCTTTGGGTGAAGAGATTTGCTTGAATGAACATGAACACCACATATGTTCTCAGACATAAACTACCACCATTCTAGCCACTATTTATTGCTATGTACATTGCATTGTTTTTCACTATTGATTCTTTATAGAAATTGGCATCCACTATAATACTTTTATTTCATATTGTATATTGTGTTCTTTATGCAATATTGTGTATGCTTTCATATTGCTCTAGTCATTCTAATATTGATCAATGGTATTAGACCAATCTTCTCTTTGTTTGTTTTCATGCATGTCCCGTGGGAAGTCAAGGTACAGGAAGTTGGGCCTCCAACTAACCAATCATGGTAACGGTGAATATTGTCTTCATCAGCCTAAGAAAACTCACATGGAAAAGTAAAAGAAAGATGATAGAGTAGGAGATTATATAAATATGTTTCTCTAGGAAGCCTTCAAGTGATAAAGCAATGAGATGATGGATCATTCCACCTATATCATTTAGTGATTCCTAATACCAATAGAGACATCTTTGACCAACAATCATTTAGTAGGAACAAAACCCCAGACCAACAATCATTTAGTAGGAAAAAAACCCCAAGGTAGAAGTTAAGTTTGATAACCCACTTTTTGAAGGTAACATAGATGCAAAAGCTTTGGAGAGATGATTATATCATCTAGAGGCTTATTTCTTTGTTCACAACTTTTCCAACAATGAGAAAATTACCTTCACACTTCTAAAGTCACTTTCATGTGTCAACCATTGGTGGGATACTTAATGTGTGCAAAGTATCAAAGATGATTATGAAACATATGGGATAGAATCAACTTGGGGGGATTTTTTTGATGTTATCAAGTAACATTACATTATTTAAAATTATGACAACTATGTAGCATATACTATAGAAGTTGGGGTTTTTTTCTTGGTCTCGAAACCTTGCTTAAAGCATAGCTTCTACCAAAAAGCACATTTTTGGAGAATGATAGGTCCAATTGACATAAGGATGTTGCCATTGGAAAAAGGAAAAATCAGGGTATTACAGTTCCAAATTTCACATCATTGAGTGTTGCAGGTGTAGAGTGATATGTCGTACAAGTTTACTTTATGGAAATAAGGCAAAAACAATATGTTCTAGTAATTCCATCCTTACTTTCTCTTGAAAGGTCCAAACTGCATGGAATTAGTGAGAGCATGAAAATGACATATCATATTAAAACCTATAAAATAATTAAAAACATAAGATTACACTTTACAAACTTGTAATGTGTGAAAGGTCAGCCAACATAGTAGACCCCAAATCAAAGATGTATAAGGTGCATCAACATAAAATTATCATAGCTTTGTATTGGAAGCCTAGTTTGTTGTGATTCAAAAGGGGTTAGAAATAGGAATCAAAAGAGAATATACAAATATCAATTTTGGTACCATTTCAAGATAATTTCTTGAAAATGAACCATTATCATGGGTGTTACCACAAAATCTAGCACCAAGTGCAAAGCCTTCACAAGGCACTAAGACTAGTAGAATATGGAAGATGTTACCACTGTTACCTAGGAAAAAAATTCCCTCTCTTTTGTGAAGGAATAGTATCCAACACCAGGGAGGCTTCTCCAGTAGCTTCCAAGAATCCCTAGGCAAGACA